>JAIPRL010002323.1:30971-62049 GCA_025469235.1 Pemphigus obesinymphae | reverse complement strand
AACACTGAAGATGAGAACATTGTTTTCGAAATACGTATTTGTTAAATAAAAACAAATTCTTTTTGTAGAAACTGGGTATTTATTTATATTTATAAATAATTCTACAAGTAACTCAACACCAAAATACGTTAATTTCGTTACAAAGATCCTGGGCCTATAATATTGACTTGTGCGTAGCAGTTCAATTTTTAACATTTTGAATAATTATAAAACGTATTAAAAACGTATACAATTATTACATAAAATATTAATGAAAGTGTTTATTATTGAATTTACATTAGCTATCTACCAGTAGTATAAATTGTGAAATGCGTACAATTTTACAATATTTTGCTGTATTTTTGAATATATGAATTGCTTTCTATCATTCAAAATTCAGCCAAATTAAAAATAAATATATTCTCAATATTAATGATAAATAACTCTAAAAATGGTTATTTTAAAAATTTTCAAAAAATTAAAAAACATTTTTAATATTGTATTTTTTTTATATTGTAAATTATGACAAATGGGAGGCCATTAGTTATTTATTTAGTTTAAAAAAACAGCATTAAAATATTCGTACTATATCAAGAATTAGGGCTAATGACTTTTCAATTAATTTACATACTGTATAACGCTTTTCTACTCATACGAAACACAATTTATGAAAATTCACATAGTAGTTATTTTCATATTATAGAATTGGCTAAAAATAATAAATTGTATATTTTACCACGAGAAGTGTATTTACCAGGTTTGATTTATCTGATGACGAAAAACAGTTTCAATATTTGTTAAATCTGGTTTTTAATTATTATACACTTATTTATAATGTTCCTGCTTGTAATCTGTTTAACAATATTAATTATTTATATGCAATTAATAATCCAGTTTTATACGAAATCTTTCGTGTGCGTTTTAATTATATTTTGTTAAAATCTGTTTTTAAATTATAATAATAAAAAAAAAATAAAATTGTAAAAACGATTTTAAATATATAATATTAAAAACATGAAAAAATTAAAAATACAAATTAATAATTTATAGATTCATTCATTTGTACATGTGCACTATAAAAATTGATATTTAATTATTTTTTTAAGGAAAAATTTTGGAGAGGAAGAAAATGATTTTGTATATACATATACGTAGTGTTTTTTTTCTCATAAAAAAACATCTGACATTTCAATAAGTAAAGTAAATTTAAGTATTGATTTATAATAAATTGTTTTTATTTTTTATTTATCATATTAGGTTTATTAAATACACTTTTCCGGCCTACTAATATTGATAATATGTTTTAGGTGCAAGCAAAAACACGACTTGCCATGATATCAGATATTTTATGGAATGCTGATTTTATAAATTTGGGCAGGTATATGTGAAAATCAATCAAAGTATTCTATTCAATCAAAGTATATTAATATGTTATTAAATATTAGTTTATTTCCCATTTCTCATTCATTATAATAGTGATCTTGTGTTACAATTAAAACAAAATCAAAACAATTTGTTTAGTTTTTATTTGCAATCTGTAAATTAATATGATATACAATGAGTGAAAACATAAACATAATATACACTGGACTGGACGATGTGAAAATCATTAGTTAAATATTTTTATAGTATCACGTAATATATTGTATATTTTCTAAAATATATTTTTATCTTGTAATATTTTATATCTATTTTAAATGAATTAATTAATTATTCAAATATCGTTCTAATCATTTATAACATATATAGGTACATAATTACCTTTGTCTTTCCGTGCAATGAGAGTAGATAGGGTAACCTAACCTAACCTAACGATAATAATATATTAACTTAATAATTTAATTATAATTTTACCGTTATTGTCAACATTTACATTTATGTATTCACCATTCATAGCTATAGAAGTCTCGCGTTTCGACCATATTAGTAAAATACTTCATTTTTAGAAAGCATACCTACATTTCTCGGATAGCAACCGATTCACACTTATAATTAAAGACCAGATTTTGCATAAAATGTACGATGAAATTTTCTACATCAAATACATGCAGTCATTGAGTTTTCATAAATCATTACTAGAACGATAAAATAACAAAATTGTACCATGCATATTTTTGCATATTTCGGACGTTAGTGCATAATCTAAATTGAAATGCATTTTTTTGCATATTACGGGTATAAAATATATATAGGTATATTTATATTAATTTAAAATTTGATTTTTTAATTGTATAGAGATTTCATTATTTAGTATTACATTATACTTAGGGTATCATTGATTTTTTAGTTGTAAAAATTTATATATTATTATTGTAACTTATTTTTTTTTTACAACTGTTTATATAATTATTATGTTTGCTTTATATTATTTTCGTGTTTTTCTTTGCTTTTTATAATTAATTCTAAAGGTACTAATACTTAGTTTAAAGGTAAACAAAAATTATTAAATTTTATACTACCTATATATTTCTTATTTTTTCTTGCATATTTTTACCTTTAAAAGTACATTTTCATGCATATTTAATATTTATAAGTGCATTAAAATCCGGTCTTTACTTATAATAAATAAGAAATTACCTAAAGAGGATGTGATACATTTGTTGTCTCCGTCTATCTAATGGGAAATATATAGAAAAATTACACTAGGCAAAAGAATAAATGTGATGACTACGTTAAAATTACAGTTAAAATACTTATTAACAATTTTGAAAAGGAGAATATTTTACAAAAATAATATGTCGTTTTCATGGATAATCTCCTTTTTTTTTTTTTTTTTTGCAAACTTCGTCTTAAGAGGATGTGATATGCCCGCATTTGCTGTGTCCATCTAACCAACTGATAATAATAATATACAAAATGTACGTTCAACGTTTTTATCACGACTTTGTCATTAAATTTGTGTAAACGGATGGGATTTAAACGTAATCATATATCTGTTTAGAAAATTAAAAGTTACTGCAATATGAAAAAGTCGCGATAAAAACGCAGAACGTAAATTTCGTATAATTTTATTATGGTTGGGTAGCTACGGAGACGGCAAATATACTTTTCGTATCAATATATCGGCGTCTCCTTCACGAATTCCACGCGTGGATTTAATTTCCATTTCATCCCGTGTATAACCTCCCGTGGAAGGGAGGTTTTCATGTTTTTTTTTTTTTTTTAAAATCGTTTATATCTCATAACCTGGTTTGCATTATATATATATATACTGTGTAGTACCAATACTGTATAGGTTTTCTTTTCGTAATTCCATTTTTAATCAATAATTGTTATACGGGATTTTCAACATTGCGCATATTAAGACGTATTGACGTATTATCACGCACGTATACTGAATTTCGGGAAAAGAAAACGTAACACATTTACGGAATATACGTCATGAAATATTATTGTTTATAGGTACGGGAATTTAATTGCATAGGTGGGCCCGAAACGTGTAATTATTGCCCATTAGAGTTTACAAGGCAAACTTCGTTACCGGCCAAAACTTTTCAGTTTAGCCACATATGTATGTATGTGATATATAACGAAAGGAAATATCAAGCAAATCGGTGCGAAAAATTATTCGTGTCTCAAAGTTTCGTCGATTTGTCTTGCTTACACGGGGACTTATACGTGAACCGGAGAAAGTGAAACCACTACTATTTGGCCGTGCGACACACTCGCGAAATAGTATTTTGGACGGACCGTTTTCCCGCCGTTGACCCATTCGATGTCACGTTTTAAGGTCGGGACACACATAACCGGACCGTACCCGATCGTCCGAGTGTTGACTTGGTGAATGAATAGTGCAATGATATAAATAACAATAGGTCAGACATGACCGTATCACGGCCGAGCGCTGTCGCCGCACCGAGACGGGACCGAGCGCGATTAAAATATTTTAATAACTGACGTTGACGGTGCGGGCTCGGGCGTCTCAGCATTCGTCAGTCAGTGTTTACGTATAGTTTCTAGTTTCAAGTATTTACGAAACAAGTATGGTTGATGTAGAAAGGTTAATCGAAGAAGTTGGAAAGTTTCCAGTCCTTTACGAAAATTATAGAAATTCCGAATATAAAGATAGAGCATGGAATTGTTTCTTGTTTCTTCAACCTCTCTTCGAGCTCCATTAGAAGATCGTAAAATGTTGTTTGAGCCATTCTAAAATACTCATAAGACAAACAAATTTCATCGTCCATTAGATGAGGTAACAACGTGAAAAATTCCCCTTCAATGGTTCTTGACTTCCATGCATTCCATGCATTGTGTATACACATTTTTTTCTTTCTTGCATGTTGACTTCTCCATTTCTCGTCTTCTTCTTCTAATGCAAACACTATATAATAGCTAACTCACTGTTTTGAAAACTTTTAAACACAGTTCTCGCGTTCGCTCTAGTCAAAATGCTGAAACAAACTAAAGCAGCCGACGCTAGTAGAAAAACGGCAAGGGAGGAACGGACGAGCTACGGGCGAGGTACGGATACGTGTGCGTTCGTGAACGATGAATCGCGTGCCTCAATCAACACTCGGCCGACACGCGGGTCGAGTACGGCGCGGTTATATTGTGTGTCCCGACCTTTAATTTAACGTCGCACGGTTTTTTTGTTCGTTTTTAAATTTGACTTTCGAACTATTCTCATCGTGCACGGAATACCGGTTTGTATTTTTTTTTCGGCTTTTAACCATCGTTTGACCACAGCGCCTATATATAATTTCGAAATTCTAAAACGTAAGTCTTACCGTGGCCAAACACCACGAACGACCTATATATATATATATATATATATATATATATACACATATACAGGGTGACCCAGAGAAGATGGACGGTTTTATTTTTAGAATAACGCAGTTGGTAGCACTGCTACAACGAAAAACGCGCCCTCCACGTTTAGTGTACATACGGGAGTTTTGTTTTTGTCCAGTCTCAGTAATCATGGGTCGCTATAACGAGAGGAAGCGTGCGTTTTGCGTGGAACGGTATTTTCGGCATGAATCGATCGTGACAGTGCAAAGAGAGTTTCGAAAAGGATTCAATGTTACCCGGTGTAAACCTGTACCATCTCTAAATTCAATTTTACGGTGGGTTGAAAATTTTCGAGAGACAGCTTCTGCAATGGATAAAAACGTCCTGGCAAAAAAAAAACGGTTCTTACCCTCCCAAACATTGATCGAGTTCACGCAGTGATTATCAAGAGTCCCAAACGCTCTGCTCGTCGTCTTGCTGCTTCTTTGAACATGTCGAGTGAATCTGTTCGCCGTATATTGCTAAAAGACTTGAAATTTCATCCTTATAAAATGGCAATAATTCAGGAATTAAAAAGTACTGACCATGCACAACGAAAACTCTCGCAGTATTGAAAAAAGCGTTTGGTGACTGCATATTGTGGCGTCGTGCGGATTTCGCTTGGCCACCGCGCTCGCCTGAATTAACTCCTCCAGATTTTGTCTTATGGGGATACCTTAAAAGCCGCATTTATACTACACGTCCACAAGATTTAGAAGACCTGAAGACTCGGATTTCTGAAGAAATTTCAAAAATTCAGCAACCTATGCTCGAAAAAGTGTTTTGTTAAAAGACTGAATGAATTTATTGTTGAAAATGGCGGTCACCTGAACGATACTGTGTTCCATAAATGATTGTAAATTAATCTCTCGTATTCATATGTTCAAATAAGATTTATTTAAAAAATTTTGGTTGAGTAGTTTTTGAGTTATTTAAAAAACAAAACCGTCCATCTTCTCTGGGTCACCCGTTACTTACGCAGGCGACCACTTGATTTTTGGAAAAGCGTGTAAAAGTATATATATTCGTTATTGTGTCGTATCGTCCGCTTTGTAAAAGTTGTTCGCGGACGTTTTTATTCGAATTTTCTGAATGTAATACATTAATTTCATTACGCTTTGTTTTACCGTTAACAATGACACGTAATAATATGTAGGTAGATGTGTATGTACGAGTATGTTGTACACTTTCGTAATAAATTCACAAAACTGTATAAACTACAAGTTTTCGTCTGTGAGAGCTACTACGGAACGCACTGTTCAAAGTTTAAAACAATATAACCCGAGATGCGAAATACTGTGCGGCGTAAAACGAAACAAAACATAAAAAAAAAACGTATATATTATTGCTCGTGCGATAAATTTCGGTATACTTTCTTTGAAATTTGAACGTTTATCGCGGTTAATAAAAAAACAAAAAATATGTATATATATATATTATAGTTTTTATTTTTTATTTTAAACGTCTACACGTTATTCGTGTTCAGTGTTCAGTGTCATCGAATTCGTTTTTCAGAGGCTATATATTATAATATAGTCTTTGATTTGTTTAACGCGTACAACACATTATTTCGGTTTCCTCCGTTCCTCAACGGCTCCGTCGGATTCTCCCACACCTTCTTTCTCTATCTCTCTCTCTCTCTCTCTCTCTCTCTCTGATATTTTCATTCGTATTCCTCTTATGATCTAACGTCGCTTGGGTAGGCAACCATACGTAAAATTCCATTTTCCTACGGGCGTAATCGAGCTTTCCGTAGAATGGCGAATAATATAAATATAATTTTCCCCATTTCACATCTTCGCCGGTGTGTTTATTGAAATTTCATTAAAATTCTTCCGTCTCACTGTCAACGTTCTCTTTATAATGTGCCCATTTCTATTTAATACCTTATTATATTAGGGTCGATATGCCTTAAAATGCCGTTAAAAATGCATCTATGACCTAAAAAAATGCCCTCGAAAAATTCAATTTATAAATAAGAATACGTTTAAAATTGTTTGAATTACTCAAATTATGTATTATATACGTATTAGATATACCTATGTATTATATTTATACAACGTATTTCATGTTTTTTATTTGCAGTTTATCTTTTTGCGGTGTTATGTACATTTTTAAAATTAAAATTTATGCACAAATGTTAAATTGTAATTGAAAAAAAAATATAATACGTAAAATAATATAAAAAAAAAATAAAAATATATATATATATATTATTTAAAATAATAAAAAAATATAATAGTAAATTCGTGATTTTTCTGTCAATGATTGAAAAATAGTTAAAAAATGATCCGAGATTATAAAAAATGCACTAAAAAAATGAAAAAAAGTCAAGAAATGCTCTAAAATTCTAAATACAAATTAGTTATTTAGATGTTATTGAATCTAATTTTTAGCTTGAAAAAGTTACAAAAAAAAAATCAACATCCTTCTTATTATCAATTAATATTTTCTAATAATATATATATATATGTATATTTAAAAATTACCTGTTTAAGCGTAATAAACTCATACCTAATAATGATAATATATACGGTAACTACTATGTATATGATTGTATAGTTTTAAGTAATCATAAAGAATCTAAAGCATAATATATTTTGTAATATTCGTTCAAATTAATTTTATTTAAAAAACGAATTGTACCTATTTATTGTCATTAAAAAAAAAATACAATTCAGGTTTATGTATTTGTTCATAGAAAAATCAATTGCTACCTAATAATATTTTTACACAATTAACATCATATTATTGGAGGTATGAATAATTTTGTTAGTCTTTAGGTCTAAGCCACTGAAATAATATTTATCTCCAACGCCCTCTCTCAGAGAGAAATATTGTTATTAAGTTTATGTTTTTAAATTTTGCCATTGTTTAAAACTTAAAAGTTTGTATGAATTCATAATCATTCATTTTACTTTTAATAGAATACTTTTCAGTAGTAAAAACATGTCCAGGAAAAACAAACGAAACTACCTATTAAAGTGTTGTTGAAGTTAAAACACCTACTATAAAATATGTAAAAAATAGTATATCGAAGAAAATATTATCGGCATTTTGCAAAATATTACTAAAGGAGCCTATGGAAATTAAAAAGTAAAAATAAGGTTTTATGTACATGCAATTTACATTGAACAATACAATAATTAATGTACCGTCAAATACCGATGAAATCGTCTCCAAAATATTGTTCTTCATATATTTCATAATAGGCGGATTGTCTTTAAAACCATTTTAAATTGCCTCTCTGTTCGTCTTTCGCAAACATATTTTCGAACAAATGTCGTCATTACACAACAATAAAAAGTGGTACGGATATGGGATTATTTTTAGATTACTTTTGAAGTATATTTCACAATTTTTTAATTGTTACATTTTCATTTTTTCAAAAACGTCTTAAAAATTGCCTATACGGAACTTCTTAAAAATGGATGGCATGAGGTATTTTGAAGTGAACAAAAGTTTATTATTTAAACGGGTCATTTGATATTCGTTTTAAATTTAGATTAGAGGTGAGTGATAGAGTGGTGTATATATTTTAAATTTTAAACGTTAAATAATAAATTGTTCAATATTCGTATTATTTACACCTATGTATAAATATTTTCAGAAAAATATTTTACCTCAGAATATGGAGTTAAAGTATAAATGTTGCTATTTAAAACAGTAAAAATAATCAATATATAAAATTGCAGAAACGGCAATTGTTTTGTATAAATATAGTATATAATCTATACAAAAGTCGACTGAGAAAATGTGCGCTTTACGTTAAAACAGTGTCATCCGACGTTAAAGTCGCGAAAATTGATTATTAATTATTTTTTCGTCTAATTGCGATTACACTTAATAGCATTTGTATATAAAAAAAGTTTTCAAGAAAACCGCTATGGCAACTTATATACGTTACGGTCAATAAAGAATATATTACTAATTAACCAAAATATATTCTCTCGATTTTCGTCGTAATGAATGGCGCTGAAAACCCATAAAAAAATAAATATATATTTATATGTGTATATTGATAACGACGAGGGTAATAGTATCGAACTTTAATCTTGTTGTCGATGGATCATTATATATTTTAACGTAGGCCACTTTAGTCCAAAAGAGTTCCGCGCGACTGACGATGATGGTTTCTTCTGAAAAATCGTTTTATAACCTAACCCGTTTTCAACGTATTAATGGTCAGTAATCGTTTTTAGCGCATTCCTTGCTATTGTTGGTTTTTACTAGTGGAAAGCATTTTTTTTTTTTTTTTTTTTTTTCAACACACCGATGATTTTTCAATGAAAAACTTGCATTAGAATTTTTCACGTTTATCATCTTACACAAACATGTTAGAATAATAATAATAATAAAAAAAAAGAAGCAAATTATAGCAAATATATTGTTTATAATTTGAGTACTTGTGGATATTTTTTAATAAGAAAATTAAAAAACTCAATTTGACCACATAAATATGATTTACATTTATTTTGTAAATACGGATTTCGATAACTATATTATCATCTTCAGTATACAGTAACAACACAAGTACCGAAGATGATAACATGGTTATCGAAATACGGATTTCCAAAATAAAAGTAAAAATCATATTTTTGTGGAAATCGAGTTCTTTCATTTTTTTTTTTTTTTATAGCTAATACACATTATCTAGCATCTTATTGAGCCGATTTTTGATATATGCATTTTTATACGTTTTATGAGCCGTTGAGATATCGATTTTCTTCAACAGCTTATAAAACGTTTAAAAATGCATATATTTTAAAAATTGGCTCCATCGGTCACTAGATAATTTTGTTTTTTAAAATTTATTTTTAATTTAATTTCTCAAAAATATTTTCAAGTTAATAAAAATTAAAAATTCCTTAACATGTTTTATTTGAACAAATATCGTGATTACACAACAATGAAAAATGGTACTGACACAGATCTACTATTAAATTACTTCCAAAATATATTTAAATGTTTTTAATTTATTTGATTATTTTTTTTTTCCTTAAAATTTAATAAATTTGTCTATACAAAACTTCTTTTAAAATATGGTGGGTAGGGTTCTCTTAAATCATTTTCTTAGGTCCCACGAAAATTTAAATCGCCTTATAAGTGTCAACCATTTTATTCTCCATGTATTCTCTATATAAATGAAAATAAATCTATAGGATTATTGTTGTGGGTAGTTTCATCAAATTACGATCTTACTTAGGTATTTCTTGTACTTAATATCATTAGTTTTTATCATTATAATTAGGGTTTATATTACAATGCATTTACATATTATTATTATTTTTTTTTTTTCGGAACACTTGACACGCGATGCTTTCCAAGTAATTAAAATATATACTATATTCTAATAATGCAATTTATTTTTTGGTATTTATTAAAATTATTTTAATTTTGAAGTTAGGTTTTAAATGTTTTAAATTTCCTTGAAAATATTTATACAAAAACTTGACCTAGTTTTAAGCATAAAAATTAATTTATTTTTACTACTATTATAATATCAGGTAATCTGATATTCTATTAGAAGGAGTGCTTTAATTTTTACATGTAGCACCATTTTCTGGTGGCAAATTGCATCTAATTGGTACTTAGAGAGTTGGTACTAGAGATTTTTCGATTTTTATTTTTTCGATAAATGCATAAAAAAAACAATGTTTACGTAAAAGAACTTTTTTTTTTTTAAGACCTGAAATTTTAATACAATGTTACAATGTTAAAAATACGGCATTTTAGATAGGTATATTAAAAAAATCTCAAATATTGGTATATACGAATTTTTTAATAACCATTTAAATTTTTTATTATACCAATATCTATCTATTATTATTATTAGTATTATTTAGCTAGCAGCTATGCAAATGTGTTCGAATATCAGAAAAAAAAATGAGCCTATAGACTTTTTTATTTTTATTTTTACCAAAAACGTATACAAGTACAAAATCAATATAAATACATTCCCCTCCTAATTTTAAATTATTAAATAGAAACTTTAAATTTTGAAGTTTTGTCGTCATTAAAATAGTTGATTTTAAGTTCTAAGACTTGAAAATTGTATACAATGTTAAAAATACGTCATTATAGCTTTATTCAGAGAATCTCAAAAATCGGTAACACACACATTTTTTTAAAATCCATTTCAATTTTTTGATAACATTTATTATTTCGGTATGAAATGTGTTCGAATATTGAGAAAAAAATGGGTTTATAGATTTAAAACTTCTACCAAAAATGTATACAAGTACAAAATCAACATGTATTTTTTTCCAATTTTGGGCTATTTATAGGTAACAATTTTTAATTTTGAAGTTTTTTCGTCATAAAATTAATTTTTGTACATTTTAATTATGTCAACTATAATTGAAAGAAATGATTTATCATTGCTCTCAAATTCAATATATTTATAAACAATCAGGTTAAATTCATTACGATTAAGATAATGTTTAATTTTAAGCACAATTTTATCTCAGCTAATTTATCACGAATTCCTAATACATAATGGAAATTAAAGTCTAGTTTATACTATATTTTAATGTCATAAATTCAACCTTTCTATTTATTGTTCACGTACGTGTACCCATTAATACTCGTATACGGCACACGAGTGAAACAAGTTTGGATATATCTATATATATATATATATATTTATATAATAACAAAATGAACTCGAAACTTTGCTAAGTAATTTTATTTATGGTCGAATTGAATAATTTATAAAATTTACGAGTAAATTATTTTTGGTATAACGAAACTTATTGCCTATAACTTATTATTTGCGATTTACTTTTTCCCGTTAGTTATCTGCACGAGATGATTTGATTTTCTATACCGAATGTTTATGATTTTAAAATTATATATTTATGCATAATCTGATAGGATTGAGTTCAGTTTTTTATGAGTTATTACACGTGCGAGTATGAAATATGAACAGGTACCCGAAAAACAATGTAGATATATAATGTGTGTAGATATGAGAACACAAACATTTGGGTATGATGTTAAGATTGTACATTTTCGGGAAAATGATTTATTGGAAAAATGCAAAGTTACGCATATTATAATATTATCTATTTAACGTGTTTATTTACTTCGGCTAAACATTTTTTTTTTATTTATATATTAGTATATAATAGTGTATTGTGTAACACAAAAAGTTAAAAAAAAATAAAACCAAAAACAAACAATAATAAAAATACAGTTAATTATCAACATCGTAATAGTAGAATAATTATTTTAATTATGTATGGTTTAGGGTAACTTATGGTTTTTTTTTTTTTTTTTTATATAAACTACTTAAATCAATATTGAACAATAACAGCACATATATATTTTCAACGAAAGTCGAAATATATAAAAAAAAAAAAAAAAAAAAAATGCTTAAAATATTATGTTTAATTATTAAATAAAAATTCGATTAGTATTACTGTGTTGTGAATGAAAGCAGTGCTAGACGTATATATACAAATATAATTTTTTTAAAAAAGCACATCTTATCGGAAAATTACGTCTTTATAGATGTAACTCGTTCTATACTTTGTCTTCGTTATCACCCGGTCCAGCGGTTGATCGTACAAACTGCAACATATAATGAATATATTAAATTATCATATTTCTAAGCAAAATAAATTGTTAAAAAATTAGTTTGATTTTGTTTCTTGATTTTATTTAGTAATTCTGCGGTGTTTTTCCTGTTCAAAGAACAAAATTTAGAAAATTAGAAATGAGAAATTTGTATATGAAAAATTATCAGATAAAGATAATAATTTATTAACACACAATATTTGATAAATTAACGATTGTATAATATTTAAAATAAACAAAAAAAAATATTTTTATTTGTAAAAATGTTTGAACAGGGCTTGTTAAAATGAAATATGCTTGAAATATAGAAAAAAAAAAATATAGTTTATTTAAGGTTGTAAATCTTTTTTTACGTTTATGATGTTTCTATATCCTAATAATGTTACCTATTATAATATTCTGTTTAAATATTACCGTATTATCCATTTTAAGATTTATTCCGTTTTGTTTTTAATTTTTAGTTTAGTGATAATTTGATATTGAGAGTAAGTAGTTAATTTTGATTTAAATTTAAAAGTTTATAATTTTACCTGAAAAGTAATAATTTGTGTGGGCACTATGATTAAATGTATTTATACATATTGCATCGTTTTATATTATTACTATATTAGGTACATTACAAAATACTATTAAAAATGACAAATTGGATTTATTACCAGTTAACAAATTTAACATTTGAACGTCGACAATATTTTATCACAATGATATAAATGTTAATTGATCAATAAAAATATATGATTAATATTATTTATTATATTTATTAACAAGTATATTGTCAACATGATAATACTTATTGTATTCGCACAATATATAAGTATATCATTTTGATATATTTTATTATATTCTGTTAAAATAATTATTATTTTATCTTTTCAACAGTTAATAATTATACATAAATTACAAAGTTATTCTGTTAAACTATTTACTCTGTATGATATTAAATATTAAAAATTACAAATAGATAAATATTGTTTATTTGACAAAAATATTCGTCGGATGACAATTTTATAGATTTAATCGGTATTTTTATTTTTATTAGAGTTTTATTTAATGTATAATATATTATATTATGTATATTGTAAATTAAGAAAATTTCTTTACAATTAAAAAAAATTTACTTTCAGTCTATCTTATATTAATAGGTAAATGATAACCAAAACAAGTAATTTAAGTAATTTTTTGGATAATTTAAAATATATTTATATTTTTAAACACATAATTCTGTGATAATTGTGACCTATGTGATATGAAATACAATTATTATATTTTAAAATACTAATTTTATATACAGGGCGATTCCTGTAACACAAAATGTTTATTATTATTTGGGAAAATTTCTTTTTTACTATACTAATGAATATTATAGAAGTTATGAAATTAACTACTTATCCAATTTTGATTTTTAAGTGATAACTTTTATTTTTGACTTCAAAATCGTATTCAGATATTTTTTAAATTAATTTTAGTGTTTATAATTTTTATTTAGTAAAAACTGTTTGAGCTATGTGTATGTATTAGGATTGCCCTTATTTTTCAACCTTCAAAAAGTTCATCTTCCACACATATTTTGTTTCAATCAACAAAATTAATCTGTGCAAAATATTAGCTCAATCGAAGAACTTTGAGTTGGCGCTCATCGACTATGAAGTTTCGAAATTTTCGTATGGAAAGTAATTTTTTCATGAAATTTAGTTTTTAATTTTTATAGATTATAGAAGATGTCTTTGACATAGCTCATTCAAATGCTTTTGAACAGATGCAAAATTAGGAGACCGTGCTATATGGTCTGTGTAGATAAAAAACTCGAATAAAAAAAAGAAAGAGCATTGAAGCGCACTGCAATAAAGATAGATAGGAAAAAAAGGACTCACGAAGAAATGGAACTTATCAGCTTGATATATCAAAAACTTACGATTCAATATCAATTAGCTAAGTAGTGATAGTAATGACACAGTGAAAATTCCTCTACAGCGACAGTTCCAGAAACATATGAGGTACATTGTAGTTTCTTACTTCCCAACTCTCTGAAGTTTTCGATAGATGTAAAATCACCGATAGGAATGGGGTTTACTTATAAATGGCTGCTGCCGAAGCTTTCGGGTTTGATACTGATAACCATGTAATAAATCGAACCTCTTTTGAACGCCTTAGAAAAAAATATAGAGTAGCGAGATACGCAGAAATTCAGTACAAATTTAACGTAAATGTCTGCCAAAAATTAGTGTTCCATTGGGACGGAAAGCTGCTACCAGTACTCAAAAGTGGTGAAAAGGTCGATAGATTGGCAATAAGAGTAACTTTTCAAGGCATGATGCAATTGTTAGGGGTTCCTGAAATCCCAAAATTCTCAGGTGAAGAGCAGCAAGCCATGGACGTTTATCAGCTAGTGCAGAAGTGGTGTATAACCGACAAAATTCAGACACTTTGCTGTGATACAACATCGAGCAACACAGTCGTATAAATGGTTCCTGTGTAATTCTAGATACACTGTTCAATCATGACTCGTTGTATCTCCTTTGTCGTCATCATATTTATGAGATAATTTCGAGAAGTTGTTTCGACTCACTGATGGCTGAAACTTTTGGTCCAGACATGGCGCTCTTCAAAAGAGTTAGAGAAACCTGGACGAAACTCGTCAAGAATATTTGCATAACTGGTAGCAATGAAATGCCCTGATGAAATCGGTTCTATCATTCTTGGATTTATCGAACACCATCTTTCTAATAAAAGAAAAAACACAGTGATATGATTGCCTAAAATTGTTGGAGTTAACGAAAATTTTTCTCTGTGGCGTTTCGAAGAATATGATATTGTTTGGTATACCAGGAGCTGTATTCTAGACATGTTCTGTACATGTTTCTGTATATTCAAGATGCATATGTTATACGGTACATTTCAGTTATCTTATATGCAAAAGTACTGTTTAAGAACAATATGTATTTTTCATGCTCAAGTGTACGTTCGAGCTTAGTTTCTGTCATAAAAAGCAATTAAAATACCTTTAAAAGCAATTTATGATCATGCCTTAATTTTTGAACTGAAAATTTCCACACCAAAATGATTTTTATTCTTTTATAAACATCGTCTTTTGGAACTCCTGGTATAACATTTTTTTTATTATTATTGTATATTAGCACCGATTTCCTCAATTGCCCTTCAATATGAAAGGATGATTATAAAGTGGAATTGAAAGACTTGAAAAAATGGTTGTTGTGAATGACGTTGTAGAAAAAGATGTTAAATTCATTCAGGATTACAATAATATTCTCACAAAAGATAAAACCAAGAAACAAATTGTTGTCGGAGACCGTATAAAAAATACCCAACTGCTACTAAATTCTCTCTTAGGAAAAAATAATGTTCATTTGTTCATAGGATGTTTTAATTTTATAGAAATTATTGCTATAAATAAAAATGAGTTTCTCTTATAGAAGTTGTGTGCTTTATAAAAAAACCTAATATTTTTATATTATTCATTTTAAGAAAAAAAAATCTTTAATTTATAAAACGTTTGTAAAAACCAATATTTTCAACGTTTTTTTTTTTTGATTTTTCATAAAAACGTTAATGTGACAAAAATTAAAAAAAAACTTTTTTCATAGAGAATTTTATGTATAATTATTATAATATTGGCGATATAATTTTTATGTAACTGTAAAATTTAAAAGAATAAAGGTAAAAACTAAATATTATACCAAAATATTTTCATGAAATATGAACTTCGACCGATTTTCTAATTTTTATACAAAACAAACAACTCAACAAATAAATATAAAGATATCTTTATTTTAGAAAAAAATTATTACTAACTATAATAATAGTTCTTTAAAATTTTTATGCAATTTTGAAATATAATAGAATACATGCAAAAAAATGAAAATGCCCCCTTTATAAAACTCTAACCCCCTTAAGTCACTAGAAAGGGTTTACTTATCACACAAAAACGTCACTAACATTTAATTTATTTAATACGTTGAACAAAATTGGGGAGTGGGATCATAAAATATAAAAGAAAACGAATTGACCTCTATAGCTAAGGGCCACCCTTAGTGTTCATATATAATTATTTATACTTTTTTTTTTGGTTTTATGTAAAATGAAGTACTTAAACATGATCCTTAAAATTTTAGTACTCTAAAATACCACGATCTTTTATATTTTTGATGCTCAAACGTGCAATGATTTGGGTTACGAGTGCCCAAAACGTTTATTCTCTTCCATTATATATTTTTTAATCATTTTTGTTGATAAGTAACTATAACGTTATGAAAAAGTTTTCAAGCACTGTTTTTAAAGAATATTTGTAGGAACATATAAAACATCAAAACGAAAAAAACTGTAACAAAATGTAATGATAAAATATTTAAAAATAATACATAATTTGTGTTAGCATCGTGGATTGTTTCCTATGCAGAAGACGTGAATTGATTTCAAACACAAATTAATCAATATGAAAATGTTGGCTTTAGATAATTTTCTAAACTAAGATATATACAAAGCACGCGTTGTCAAAACTAATCTAATATCGTTATGTTGTAAATTACAGTCGCCGCCTATTTTAATACAAAAAATCACTACGTACGTCAACTACTATAATATACGAGTATATAGTCTATAAGTACACAACGTATATAGTATAGAAATGCATATTTACTTCGATGAAAATATATCGCGTACATCGTGTAATGTGTATGTCATTGCGTGTTCGGTTATTTGTGTTTGCACATGCTAAGAAAATAATATCAACTATATTGTCTAAACTTGTGAAAAATAAATGATCCATGCGAGTAATGTATTATATCTACGAGGGATTGAAATAAAAATATCGGAGCCGAGACTCGGTAGTTGAAAAAAACTCGATAGTTGATGCACAAAAAAAAAAAAAAAAAAAAAAACGAAGAAAAAAATAGGAATACTAGCTATATACAAACAAAAATTTTCGAAAGCCATGTATGGAAATATTATTTTCTTACCGTGTTTTTTACATGACACTGGTCATCAAGTTAGTCGTGAACTAATCTAAACGTACACATACATACAGCAGTGACGCTGGAATTTCAACGTGAACAATATTTTACGCGATACGTTATTAAAGTCGAGTGATTAAACCACGGTGGGCTCTACTAAACCCTCTACCCCTCCACCGTAAATTTTTTGTACATTTTTTCCTTCTGTAATATTATGAACTCGAGAATTCAAATCGCTCAAGAAAGATCTTAAAGAGGTACGCCTAAAACGATTTTTGGTTTTCCACCACTCAATTAAATGCAATGACAACATTCAAAATACAGGTATAATATTATTACAGTTAAAACAAATAACAAACTTTAGAATGCCAACGGAAAAAAATAAAAATTTGAAAATTAAATTACAGTCGTCGGCTTATCTACTGAAGTTTACGGCTGCAAGCCTTATTTCGAAGCTTGCATTTCGGATTTTAACCGTCGTGATAAAATCTTAAAACGGGCGAAACAAATTCAATCCAATTATACAATCGACGCACAATGATAGCTGTTAAGGGTCCCCAACACCGCTGCGGTTTTCAATGGGTTCTGTATAGGAAATTTTCAAGAAATTTTAGGAAATATAAAAATCCAATAATTTAGAAATATTTAAGTACATTTTAAAATTAATCTAAAAATAGCCCCGTATCCGAACCGTTTTTTATTGTCGTGTAACCACGATATTTCCGTCTAAAAGACCAATGAGCGAGATAATAGTTGTGGAACTATGGAAAATCTGAAAACAGATTTGAATTTGTCGGCCCACAGTATGTTATAGGGAGGATAGACCGAGATATTTTTCTTTATTATTACAAACTGAAATATAATCAATGTTTAAAAATTGCAATTTTTAATGGTAAACATAGCAAAAAAAAATAAAAAATCGTATCGATCGATTCCAAGAAGACAAATTGACGAATACATTTTTCGGAATAGATATCCGACATTTCAAGTCTCACAATTTTATCCCGATTTTAAGTCGATTTTAGGTTGGTGTTGCGGCCCCTTAAAAATCAATAGTTTTTGACAGTGGCGCCCAGAGGGGGGGAGTGGGTGCCAATGCATCTACTGAGATTTTTTTTAAACCCAGATTGAGAAATAAAAACTATGATTATTATATCTTATTTTGTAAATATTATAGCTGATTTCAAATATTAGTCTTTAGATATTACGAAATCGATGAAATAAAATACCCACCATTATACCTACCCATGTAATATTGTTTTTTTTAGTCGTCGAATGTTCACGAAAAAACAAAATAACACGATAATACGTAATAACGTTTGAGAATTCGAACGAAATATGTCAAAGATCTTATATTATATACGTTTTTTTTAAAAATAAATTCTTTATAGTCTCTAGAACGAACCATGTATGTTCACTTTAGTAGTCATTAATGTATACTTATGTATATTCACATTAGTAGTCATTAATTACTTAAAAATATTTAAAAAAATGTTGAACTCTGAATTTTTTGAAAACGTATATCGATCAGTTTTTCAAGAATATGTGAAAATAAAAATTCAAAATTTCAGTAGTTAATATAAGATTTATAATTAAAATACCAAAAATTAATTTCCACAATATTTTAGAAAAAGGCGGTTAAGCTTAATTGCTACCTAATAATATTTTTACAAAATTAACATAACATTAGTTTTTTGATTTGATGAATTGGAATTATGTATGTTTGTTATTTTTTATCCTTTAGGTTTAATCCACTAAAAAAATATTATACAACAATAAAGAATGGTGTTGACCTAAGATTATTTTTAAATTACTTTAAAAATATATTTAAATATTTATAAATTGTTAGAATTTTATTTTTCTAAAAATAAAATTTCATTTTAATTATTAAATTAAAATAGAAAACAGCTTAAAAATAGGGAGTATGGCGTCCTTTTAAGCTAACACCGTTTTAACAACAAATATTAATGAGCGGATTAATGTTGAAATACTTTTGGCACCCACTGAGCTCATTTTTTGCGGGCTCCCTTAGCTTTTGATATGGTTAATTTATACATTTATCTTGCTTTTGGGGTATATTTTTCGTTCTTTACAGCTACTATTATAACACACTTAATTGAATATTTTTATAATTCGATGGTTAACATGCGTGAAATCTCGTAACCACTATATTAGTTTAAGTGAAACGTCCTAAAAGACTAACCCGTATAAATATAATGTGTAAATTAATAAAATACTTAAATCTTAATTAATTTTTAAGCATAATAAATAATATTGTGTATACAATTTAAATTTAATAATATTCTTAATAAAGGCTAAATTTCAAATCAATAGTCGAAATAAATAGGTTTTAATGTCATTTTTCATTATTTTATGAAGAAGTTTCATTGTAGTCATCGAATTATATTTTATAACATAAATTGATATAAATAAATAAATAAATAAATTAAAATAAATTGATTTGAATAAATGCATTTTAAACTTTATACTCATTGGTTGTTGTGTGTCAACTGCAGGGTCAATATATTATATTTTAAGATATATTATTATTTTTTTTATGATTGTATTAAGGTTTGTAAGGCATACCCCATTGTCGTCATCTCCGTCTCCTTGCGCACACACAATGATTTTGTGATCAATATGTGTCAATATCATTTCGTACGATTTATTCAATGTATAGATATTAATAATATATATATTACGTACATATACAACGTTTTAAATATTAGTGTACTATTGATCATATTATAAATTACACTACACATAGTTGTAAAAAACATTTTCAAAAAGTATTGAAAATACTATGCAAATACCTTTAAAAAAAAAAAAAATTTAACACTATCCAAATACTAGTTTTTAAAATGTTTTAATATTTATAAATAATCACTATACACACACAAACAAATATATATGTAATATTATGGTTTATAGTTTATATTCAAATACTTTTAATCAAATAATTTATACAACTTTTAGTCGATTTGAGTACATTTTTATTTTATTTTATTAACACCACGGGATGAATAGGTTAATGATATAACAAAAAAATTATAAAATTCAGACAGAAAAAGACAGGATACCAGTAAAAAAACTGGCAAAATACAAGTATTATTAATAATATTAGAATATATTTTTAATATTATGACTAATAGGTATGTAATTAATACATAAACTAAAACTGGCTGATACGAAAGAGAAAAAGAAAGGCCAGTGCTTGCAATGAGCACCAAACAAATAATTGGAGAGTTGAGAAAATAATTTGGGTTTTGTCAAAGAGAAAGATATATGAAAAGGAACTGAAGAACGAGTACGACGGGAAGGAACATTGAAAGAAACAAGAGATTGTAATTCGGAGCATTCGGGTAGAAGAAAGAAGGTTGATTATAAATGAGAGAATTACCAAGTGCTTGCGATCATCAAGACTTTTTTATTTTATGTTTACTTTCATTATGCATAGTAATTTTATTACCTATTGTGGTTTTATATAAAAAAAAAATTAAAATTAGTAAATATATTATAGTTGTTATATTTAAGTTTTTAAAGGAAAGAAAATTAAAAATATATTATTATTATTATTATATTACGTATTTATACGATAATATATATCGTGAATAATATTTATATAGTACATTTAATTATAAATTTAATTGAAATATATTTAATTATACCATAAAAATGATAAACATTGATATACTTGTCACTTGGATTATTCGATATTTATTATCTGAAATAGTAGTTTTAATATACAAAGATATTACAAATTAGGATATTTTATATTGGACCATTTAAATTTCGGGAAATGAGAATAATACTTTAAAACTAATGGCATAATATTAAAAAAAGTATTTCTACTTTTTATAAGATGAATCGTAAAAGATACATTTTTATTATAAAAGATAGTAATTTGATATTCACCGGTCTATAATACACTTAAATAAATTTAAGAATTTCTTAGTAATTAAGATAATAGTAAGTATTAATTCTGTGATATTTGGGCAAATAGAGATAATAAAAAAATTAAAATTTGGGCTTATATAAACTTGAATATAAAGAAAAATTTTCTTTACGTTTGGGTATAATGGGATATGTTATATCACGACTACAACAATAATAATACACATCTTCGGTGAAAAGTGTGAGATGAATCGGAAATAATATAGTCTAGTTTAGCCAAAAGAGGATAACTCACTAATCCCTTAATATACATAATATTTCGCGTAAAAAGTATCAAGTTGATTTATTATTTTTTACACACAAATTAAAAATTTTTTTTTTTATTAGATAATGCTATTAATTAATATTTTCTTTGTATAATTTCTTATTGTTTGATTTTTGATACTGTTTTATGATTTCACGGTACGATTTTTTAGTTTTGACTTATGACCTCCTTATAGACTAAAAGATGGCTTCGTAAAGACTAAAATATTCTAAAATAAATGTCTATGACAGGTATTTGGATTTACAAGGATGCCGTTTTAGCTTCAAGGGAAAATTGTCTGTCAGAGTTAACGAAATTGATTCTCATAAATCCAAAAATTGGTGCCAGAATGTACAATTTATCTACAGGGAATATCTCTCTAGAATTTACAAGATTATCCTTTGTGCTTACTGAAATCTTTGAATGGTTCGACGTTTTTTTTTTGCTGCTCTCTGGGGAGATTCAATAGCTTTGACAATTCCCTCTTGCAGTACAAACTGCGTCCCCCTCCCAAAAAAAACGGCCACAGACTGTTTTTGTTTTACAGTAATACCATTTTGGCTACAGATAAATTTCTGGTTAGTGTTATTGAATTCACCTCGGGGAGCCAAAAAAAAAACGGCGTCGAAGCATACAATTAACGCATGTTGATGATTGAGTTAGCGATAATCAATTTTGCTACGAGAATAATTAATTTGATAGTCTATAAAGTGAAAAAAAAAAATCTAAATAAGACATATTAATTGCTGAAGATGTGGAAGTTATGATAAAGATTGATTAAAGTCGAATAAATATTAGTTGGAATTATAGTTGTGTGTCTGCGACAAAAGTTCGAGTTGTTATTTTGCTAATGTCATTTTGAAATTCAATTTAATTTCTCAATATTTCAATAACACGAACATACCAAATTAAACAATAAGACCAAATCAAACGATAAGATTTAAAATATTAAATTAAATAAAAATTATTTTACCATGTACTCGTATATTCCAAAGAATAAATATTAGTAAACGATTACATTTTAGATTTAAACATAACGAATACAAAACAAAACGCGTATTTATTCAGAGATTGTACGAACAAATGACATTGATCTTGCAATTGGGAATTTCGCATTTTAAACGAAGAAGTCCATTAAATAACGGGGGTTAGCAAAAAGACAACCATATAGGTAATAAAAAATAAGGCAGATGATATCAACTTGTATTTTGAAGTATATAGAGGAATCCCGAATCTCTCTTTACACACACACACACATATATATATATATGAATTATATTTATTGATTTATTATTCATACGAATAATCGAATAACAGGAAATATGGCAATAACAGGTACGAGAAATATCGAGACCAGTGGATATACACACTAACGAAACAAAGAAACCGTAACCTATATTTACATATTATATGATATGACAATCATTTCAATAAAGTTCTTTTGATATTTCGTGTATACAATTGAAATGAAATTCATATAAATTAAATTATAGAAATAATTGTAAAATAAATACATTTCCACGAGAACAAAAATAATACAATTATTGATATTGCAATTTTTCTTGTAAAGTCATGTACCTAGCTAGTTCTTATTGATTTATTTAATTAGTAACTTTTGAATTACAGAATTATTCATTTTGAAAATTTTGGGAAAATATACTAAATTGTAATTCTCGCGATTCAGGTAATTGCATATTTATCAAACATGTACGATAATATAGTACGTACAATGTATATTATATTTAAAACAAATTGTTGAAATCGGTCATTCTACAGAGTGAACGATAATTAAGCCGGCAAAGTTGTCGAGCGTAAGGGTTGGAAGTTGTGTAATAAGGTAATTTGGATTTATCGGATGGAAAATTATACCTCGCAAAGTTCACCTATATAGACGGTTGAAATTTAATGGTATTCGATTTCGATGCACTCGTCAACAAATTTTATTATGGATATTAAATATTTTTTAATAATAAATGCTATGGAAATACAGTACAATGTAGTAAAACTCGATCTAAAATAATGACAAAATTCAAGTAAGAATGAAAATAATTGTAACAAACAAAATAACATAAAATGCATCCGCGTGTTGTACAAGATACTTTTAGTAGGTACAGTGGTTTTTATGGAAAAGTAACAGACTTTGACATTATGTAGCGACAATAATTACTAAAGTCATTAACAGCTGAGCTCGTCAGTTTTATAATTTCCACGTCCAATCTCCCGAGTACATTAATTATTTGGAAAAGTTTTAAACAACCCAATTTATTAATAAACTAATAAAGAGTAAACTTGTATTTAAGATGGATTTGAGATTTACATGATGTCGCTTTCTAATTTTTATAGCATATTTTATTTTCTAATAGTACACTGACGGTTTAAAGAGCATATACGATTACGCTCAAATCGAAAGTTTTCGTCATTTGAGTTTCGTATCCTTGTTATTAGTTTTAATTAATTCAAACATCTATAGACATACGAGTAAAACAAAAACAATAACAATAACAATAACAGTAACAATTAATAATAACAAATTATGGAACTGAATTTTGTTCTTTATGTTATAAAATATTATCGCTATAAATATATAAGTGATATTGGTGGAAAATGATTCAATTAACTTAAACAATTATACAATTATATAATAAATTATATTTTTGATAGCTTTCAATTAAAATGAATAAAACATTAATTATCATAGATAACATTTATAGTTTTCACAAACCAATTAATTGTACGCATACTCGTTTATATATAACTTATATATTTTATTTGAATAATAAAAATAACAATTAAATTAATTTTCATTTAAAATTGTTAAAGAAATCTATTTGATATTTTTTCAAGGATGAGATTCAGAAAATTATTTGATAGTTGAGGACCTCATAAATAGTATAATAATAAAATATAAAATAACAGTTTGAGGTTAGATGTTCATTGTATATAATTCTGATAAGTTACACAATTTAACGTTTAATTACTTAAATTAGAATAAATATTATTAAGAAAGATACTTTTTTCTTTTAAAATAATTATAATTATGATGAAATTTGATCGCTAAATTCTATCGATTGTTTAATGAAAAATATTGCATTATCAATTTCTCAGTAAAGAGAAAAATAACGTAGAAAAAGTATAAAAAGTAACATTTTCATCAATATACTTCTAAATAACTATTTTTTTTCTCTTCGATAATAATTTATCTTTACAAAAATGTAATTATTGACAAAATTGGAATAGCGAGTTAGTTTCAGTAAAGTTTTGTTATTAACGATGGGTTTTTGTAAATTGTATGATATATAAACTATTATATATCGCAGTATACTGACATTTATTAAATTATTGTATTTATCGTGAGAAAATAACACGAGGCAAGCAATATGGCAATAAATCATAATTTTATTTTATTGTGATAAGAAAAAAGAAATAACACATTATTTCAATTTTAATGTTATCAATAAACTTTATGGGATTGAAGATAATTCTATTTTTGTGATTCAATAATTTCATAATGTAAGACGCTCTGAAGCAAATAATCTCCATATCATTTGCTATACATGACTCGTATATTTCCGTCAGTATAATTTCTACACGTAATAAATAATATAATGTGAAATATTTCCAACTTATTTTTAATTAAAAAAACTAAAAATAAATAAATTAACATATCTGCAAACAAAATAATAAATAAAAAAAAAAAAATACTTTTATTTGTTTTCAAATGGAAAATTAAAAAAAAAATGTATAATAATTGTACGCGGTTATAGAGTCGGGGTGTACTCTTTTCACTTTACTCGCCTGAGCTTAAAACAATATTGTGATTTGTATTATCGTTTTTAATTCAATGAAAAATGATGAAAATCATCACGGTTGAAAAACCACTCTGAGTGAGGTACTGAAATATTATTATAGATACCTAATATTTTTAAATTTGACGAATTCGACCCTTTTAATTCTTTATAATTATATTATCAATCATGAACACACAATTATATTACGTAGGTACTTATTTTAAAGTTCAATTACTATTATTATTATATAAATATAGTTGAAAAACCGAACAGTTTATAATGGTGTGCATGCCAGCAGGGGCGTAGCCAGAAGAAAAACTATGGATAGGCTTGTAAGTCACAATGTATATTCAGAGATTTGTTATACTATACTAAAATTTAGTCAATTCCGATGAATATACAATATATATATGTTACACCTCAAGACCGAATTCGCGCAATGAGCGATAAATATGCTCATAACGCGTTGTGGCTATTACATTTTAACCAAACTCCGAAAAATGTTTTTATTTCGCGTTTTGAACATTTCGAAACGTTGCAGTATATTATCGAAAGCCATAACGCGTTCTGATCATTTTAAAATTAATAAAACGCGTTTTGAATAAAATCAATAGGTATTTAATAAGTATTAAAATATTTAAAAATTAATAATGAGTGCGTTGATGCATGTATTATTGCATTATTGTTGCCTTATTGTATATTGTATTACGTATAATCGATTAAAAAAAAAAAAAAAATATATATATATATATATATATATTATAGTAAAAAATACATCATATATTATATATAGATAGTTCTTATTATTAAACGTTTCTATTTTTTTCCACATGAATAAATAAAATAATAAAATTATACCATATTTTATCTATATATATATATATATATGTATATAGTGTCAAATAAGTGTAAAAATATACGAATAAATGATATTACGTATTAAAATATTAAAATATAGAAAATACGTATAAATTAAATAAAAAATTAAAATTAAATTTGGATATACATTTTTATTTTTAAATAACCTACCTGCGTGACACTTAATAGTTACGCTTACAGTTAATTTACTATTACGAGTGACATTTAATGGACTTATTACGACATTTTAATTTTTTTATCAATACAGTATCTTTTGCAATGGCAAGATACAAATCTTTGTCGGGAACCTGATGATAATGATGGAGAAGAACGTAAAGATAATGTTGAACTACTTGACACATTATTTATTTTTAAAAACTCTGAATCTGCTTCCATTATTTCATTTCGAGTATATAGCTTTTTAGCATATATACTTTTCGTATATTAGCGTATTCTGTCTTGGGGCTATGTCTATTATGTTACATACACATAATATAATATAGACTATAGTATTCAATATAGTCACAGGAAAATGAACAAGTACTATTCTACTCCACTATCACTGATTACTATGCAGTAATATGCACTGTTATTATCGTGAACGTAGCAAGTTGTTGTCGGTGCTAATACGTTATTATCAATATTATTTTGTTTAAAATAATGTACGCATAGGATATTATAAAATATATTGTAATATGCACTGTCCAGTCCACAGTTAATATGTCTATGAATGCATGTGATGTGTGCATTTTGTATTAGTAGACGTATTGGCACGTAAAAAACAATATGTCATCAACAAGCGTACCATACGCTTCGAACCATAAATGTGGCTGTGAACCTGTGAAACTAGCCTAACAAGTACAAATAATACATACAATTAAAATAAATATGTGTTTATTATAAAGTATTGAGCTATTGAAAAGAACAAGCTATCATAATATATTTTTTGAACAATTTTAAAGCATTTAAAAATTGTTTTTCGAAAAATATTGGGTAGGCTCGGGCCTACGGTTATTGTAACTCGGTTAATATATTATTAGGTGTTTAAAAACCAATATTTTGTATTATAGAGTTTATGAAATGCGTTACATTTGGTAAAATATATATATTTTTAATTGAAACAATAGTTTTATTTCACGTTCCATAAAAATAAGAACCCTTTCCTATTACTCGTCCCTTTATTTGAAAAAGAAGCGAAATATAGTAAAGGTTCGTTTTTTATGAATTCGTCTTTTCCAAACACTGAACAGCAGGTACGGACCACAGTTCAAGATCAGATGGTCGTAAAAGAGCAATTCTAAGACAGTTTTTATAATGTCTTCATTACTATAGAATTGAGGTACTTAAGTTATTTTAAAAATTATAATAATTTATAATGTTGGAGGGTCAGCTATGGAAGAGTGGTTGAAATGCGTATTTCGGTGTACGAGGCACCCAATTCAACTCCTAGGTAGCCTAAATGAGGTGATCAACGAGATTTTTCTTATCTGGTCTCTGGTACAAGTCGGCCATAATTACCAAAGCCGTCCAATAATTTGGTATCTATGTTTTTCGCAGCTACCAAGAACCATCTTCGACTCCCCTAATATGTGAATGTGCAAGCCTGAGCATGTTAAAGTTTGGGAAATAAGAGAATGTAAAACTGTTAATTTATTTATATTGATTTATAATATTACGTAAATAGGTACGTAGCTCATATTACGTATTACTACGTGAGATAGTATAAAAAGGTGGGTCGAACTCAAATAGTAAAGAGTTGAACTGAACCGAACTCGTTAACGAAGTCCAAACTCAAATAAATATACCGAACCCGAACGAATATTCAAACTTTGATATTAATATTAATAGTTCGGTTCGACAATGGAATTTTGAGTTCGACCCACTTATAATACCCTATCCAACGATTTAACAAAAGAACATTTGATGGTTAAAATAAAGGAATATTATGTTCATATCACAGATCGTTAGGCAACCATTAAATTCAAAATCGTGGCATGGATATTTTACAATGATTTATGAGGTAGACGAAAAACTACAAATTCCCATATTATATGCACCTATATAATAATAAATAATTATAGTCAAAATCACTATACTATAGTTGTTCGATGAAAAAAAAATAAATAGGTCAGCGCTTTCGGTTAAATACGAATTTGTTGACCTATTTCAGATTTTGAGCGGAACGAGATGGCTATTGATTTTACTATGATGTTTATTTATTTATTTATTTTTTGTATACACATTTTCGACCGAAAGGTGTCGAGGAGGAGCTTTGGCGTTGGAATGATATCGATAGAAAATCGGTTCTAGATGGTACTCTATAAATAGCATTTTTTGTCATTGCTTTCAATTAATATAAAATGGACCCTATGGACTAAATCCCTCTACCTATACACATGCAAAATGCTATCCTGGATATTTGTATGGAACAACTAGTAGTTTTAACTATTATTATAGGTACATAATACACGTATGGTTATAGTTTCCCGTCACTCTCATAAATCGTCATGTACAAGAGTGAAAAGTTACTGATGTTCCGTTGTCCGTGAGCAAGAACAGACACCGGAGATGAATCGGAAAAAAAACCAAAGCACGCAATCGTCGCGAGGGTATACGGATAACACGAGCGAACGAGACCCGACGCAAAAACCGGCAAATAAATAAGCAAAAAATAAAATATATAAGATTTAATACTCTTATAAAAATAAAAGTAAATATATATAAAGAATAAAAATAACAATATATATATTAAAAAAAAAAAAAAAAAAAAAAAAAAAAAAAAATGAAGAAATTTAATTAAAGGTTATTCGTAATAAAAATTTCGACAAAATGTTTCGCTTTGTCAACTTCTATTACATTAAAAACTTTTTTAATATTAAGGATCACTTTTACGTAAGTGCCTTGAGCCGGCCCTGACCTTTGTCAACTTATTTTTACATAACTAAATTTTAGATCCCTATATCTCTAACGATGACGGTTCTGGATACATACATAATGACGGCGGAATGGTGTTCTGAATACGTCAAAATTTGTACCGAAGTTTGTCGTTCAGGTTCACCCGAACTTACGAAATATGTATCAGGTCCGAAATCTGAAGCCATCGCCTTTCGTTTAAATCTTAATATATATATATATACAGGGCCGGCTCAAAGTATAGGCGCGAGCTAGACACCAATCTAGAGCGTCAATTTCGCAGGGGTGGTATTTTTTTATAAAAAAATTATAATGATTCTTATTAAATGTAATTTTATTTTACATACATAATATATATTTTAATTTATTATAGTTTTGGTTATTTATTTAGTAAATTTGTAGGAATGTGTACGCAAATTCTAGAAAAGTTTTATGATTTTATTTTTATTTCAGGAGCAACGAAATTTGATTTTGCCTAGAAAAATATTTTCGAGTCTGCCCGCCCCGTATATATATATATATTAATATATTATTTTATATATTATTATATAAGTACGTTTAAATATATGATAAATGTAGTTGCGGTGTGGTTCGTGTGTGTGGCGTGCAACGTGCAAATAGTGAACAGTGGCTAACCTGACGTACCGAGACCGTTGTTGCTGTGTACGAGTTGGCCCGTGTCCGGAAAAACATGAACTGCCACCGTCTCTTGATTTGTGCTACCACCTGTGACGAAAAATTGTACAGTCAAACGTATTAGCAGTAAAAACACATAAAAAAATATGACTAGGATTTTATTTTTTTTTTTTTAAATAGTTTCAATTAAGAGGACGTACGTACGGTGTACTTAGAAATTTTCAATGAAAAACTTGTATTCGCGTTTATCATTTTTATTCATTTACAAACATATTAGAATAACACCGAACAGATTAACAAATTATAACTGGCTAATAAAATTATCTAGTGCCATACGTACGTGGCATTTTTTTCTTCGATATATATTTTTTAAGAAAAATTTATAGTTATTCAAAAAAAAAAAAATTCGTTTTTTTCACAACTCATAAAATGTGTAAAAATGTACGCGTCTAGGAAACCTTGTTATTTATAATATAATTTTCATTTCATCAACTTACGATATTTTCAAGTCGATGAAAATGAAAAATTCTTAAACAAATATTCTGATATTATACGACATTAAAAATTGGTTTCGACACAAGATTACTTTTAAATTATTTTAAAATTATATTTAAATATTTTTAGATTGTTAGATTTTCATTTTTCTAAAAATGCCTTTAAAATTACCAGTACAGAACTCTTTAAAAACCTTGCGTTCGATGTCCTCTTAAGGTCATCGGAGCAGATAATTTGCAATACAGGCAATTCATTACGCATGGCATATCGTATGTTATACGTAATTGAACGTATTTCAGTATGTGTGAACGTAATCACTTTAAATTTACAGAAATTTCCAACGCTGCTTACATTTTTGCTAAATATACCCACTAAACTGTTATGAAACTGTTTAAAGTAAACGATTTTTTCTAGTACTTGCAGTGGTCCGATTTAAATTTTGTCAAAAGACAGATTAGTATGGCTGCATCCGAATTGCGCGCCGAAAAAAAAAAGCGATGTTGGTCACAATCGAATTGCGTGAGCGTATTTTTCGGAACAGGTTCGAGTTGCACGTGTAAAAGTTTGAATAGACGATCGGTTAAATTCGATAGTAACATGGGTTTTCTCCGAGTAATGGGATTAGTCGAAGTACATTCATAAACATTGAAAATGTATTATCTCCGACCGATAACGACCCATCGTAATAAAGTAGATAAAGGCTGTAGATAAAGTCTACTTTATTATACGCTGGAAAGTTTTGAAAGTTTTGATTTTTTTTTTGACGTAATTTAACAAATTTCATTTAAATAAAAATATAAAGTAAGAACAAAAATATGCACTAAAAATCTACAAATATGCATTAAATATGCAAAAAAAAAAAAAAGATAAATAGTTAAAAATATGTAAAA
>JAIPRL010002323.1:0-30871 GCA_025469235.1 Pemphigus obesinymphae | reverse complement strand
TTTTTTTTTTTTGGATAGAAGGAGTGTTTTTCTGATGTATAGGTACATAAATTATTATCAATATAAATTTAACATAAATTACCAATGAAATATTATTTCTGCAGCGTTTTTATTTAATGTATGAAAATATCCTAAGGAAATGTGAATTCTTTTCAGTTCACCGTGTGATTATATAGATACAGTCATAACATACCTATTTTTATTCATGAATGTGGATCATATTCATATATATATATAATATATATAGTTATTTATTGTATAAATCGCATAGTGCCGTCATGAATAACGTAGGTAAACGACTTTGTTGGGTAGGTAAGTTAATTTTTTCCACTCAATCCGCACGTAAACTAGAAATATATATTACATTATATTATATTATAAATTATCGATAAATATATTCGAAAGTGATATTTTTGTGTTAACGTTATTTGCCGTATAGAATTAACGCTTTTTTGACACTATTCTACGTTTCTAAATAAATATATGATAAATAATTCTACTTGTTTTTAGCCATTTTTCATTGTGCACCGAATAACCACAGTAGTTTTACAATGATATATTGTGTTTATTAATTATTTCAATTAACTGTTTTTTTTTGCTACTTATTATTATTTTTCTGGAAATAATTTTTCCGACCAGAACACTTGACCCAATCATTACATTATATACGCATGTACCATTTTTTCGGTAGGAAATTCGATTAGGATTATTGTACTTTGAGAGAATTTTTTTTTTTTTTACTTTTTCGATAAATGAGCAAGGAAAAACTATTGAAAAATACTGTATAAAAACTGTAAAAACAAATATATTTCTGTCATTTTGTTTTCGTAATTTCAAAAATAATGAAATCTTTTCATTTACACCGAATTGTACAATATAGTACCTACTATATTTATGGTGATAAAATTTTGCCCAAGTTTTTATTGCGATTTCGGGCTATTTATAGCAATTATAGATTTCTAGGTTTTTAAGTGAATTTTTAAACGAATACAAAGCAAAACATATACATTACCTACTCTAGCTAATTATATTCAAAGAGTGTCAATAATCGTTAGTGACGATTTAATTTTATAGTCCTTTAAAGTTTTTCGACAACGTTTATTATTTTGGTATAACGTAGTTCTAAATAAATGTAAATACTTTTTTTCACATTGTATATTATATTTTACTATTACATGCACAACTCATACGTTATTAATCTTTTTAAAAATTTTTTCGACAGTATATTTACACAAAATCATGTTGAGAATCGTTTCATTGAGATAAATGAGTTATCATTGTTTTTAAATCCAATATAATATTCCCTATCCAATATATCCTACCCGTAGAACAAAGTTCCCCATATAAACAACTAACTAGATTTATTTTAATTTAATTCAATTTTTTTTTTATATATTTTTGTATATTATACAATATTATTTACGAGTATATGTCATACACCCCGTTTTTTTAGAGGGTTCTATACAGTATACAGTAAGTGTTTATTGGGTTTTTAATTTTTAAATATTTTCTGTAGAAACTTTGAACCGATTTGAATTGTTTTTTCATGTATCTATAATAGTGAACATAAAAATATTCATTTTTCATATATTTTATAATTTTAGCTTTTTTATATTTACTTAAGTGCAGTAAAAAAAAAAAATAATAATAATAATTATTTCAATGCAACCCCTATTTTAAGTGAAATCTTAAGTAAATTTTTAAATTAAAATGTATCAATTATGGTACTAAACCCAAATTGAACGAAGTTACTGCTATTCGAAATTTGGAAATTCTATTTTTTCTAATTTAAAATAGCAGTAAATTGGTTAATTTTGGTTTATGATTATGATTGATACATCAAATTTACTTTGAAAAATAATTTTATCTACCTAAATGTTTTGTCAAAATTTGGGTTGCTATTAAAATTGTTTGTTTTACTGCACCTATGTAAATATATATATAGAGCTAAAATTAGAAACATATAAAAATATGTGTATTTTTATGTTCTATTTTACCCCTCCGCTCCCCCAAAAAAACATATTTCAAATTAATTAAATATCTACTTGAGGAGATATAGTGTTCCGAGTTATCTTGATCAGACTGTAAAAATAATTTGAAGGAAATTGTAATATTAATGAAAATATAATAATTTAAAAATGATTAAATATATTTTAAAAGTATTATAAAATAAGTCCTTTAGATACAAAATAGTGGAAGTTGGTTCTCGGACAGGATTATTATTATTATTTTAAATAATAAAGCAAAGATAAATTATTGTATAAAGACGATTTTGAGCGAAATTTGGTATAATATTATTTAAAATATATATATGTAACTATGACAACTTTATTTGTTATTTTATTATTTTTCAGTTATATTCATCAAATATTTCCGTTATAAAAGGTGGTTATTTTTACTTTAAGAAAACTACGGGGAGTCTAAAATGATTAGATTATTATTTTTAGTTAATTTTACTATTAAAAGTATCAATATAAATTATAATTCATAGTAGTATAGTTAAGAAAATTGTAGAATTTAGATTTGAATTAAAGTGCCTATAAAATGACTTTTTGCAAATATCTATTTTGAGTGAAAACTATATTATGTACCTATCTATTTGTTATGGATACTCTATTATATTTAAATATTATACTTACATTATGCATATTGTAGAGCATATAAAAAATTCATTTTAAGGTCAGAAAAATGCTCACGATTATCTATAAATGATTAATTAATGTGTAATTTTTGCACGCATGACTAAATTATTTAATTCAATGTAAATTTATACAGCATAATAAAGTGTAATTGAACCATTTTTACACATTAAATTAGTCAATAACCTTAAACTATTATACATTTGCGAATTATACACAGACTTAGGTAAAATACTTCAGAAATAGTAGTAGTGTTGTTCAGAATACCTATGTGTTCGCATATTTATTATTATTATAGTATTCCCTAAGTAGGTATTTAAAATACTCCACAAAATGTATTTCAAATACTTTTAAAATGTTTTTTTTTTTTTTTACTAGATTTCAATAATAAAAATAGTATCTAATTATAATATTATTATATTTAATCATTTATTCCGTGTAAGTTAATATAATAATATGTAACCGATAATATACACCTACCTGTTAATTATAAATTATATCCAAATTTTAATTTTAGAGTTTAATATTGTGTGATTCTTTTAAAGAAGTGTAGTCTAGTTTAGACTTTATTACTTTTGTGAGTAATTAATTGTGAATATAAATGAGAAGGAATTTTTTTTTGGTAAAAATTAATAAAGAAGCATTATACTCTCATTGACTTACTATACAATATACCTATATAAGATCTCATATCATTAGCTACTGTAATTACTTAATTTATTATAGTGAAATAATATATTCAAACTATTTATTTTATCAATAAAAATCATTATTATTTAAATTAATATATTGAAAATTAGAAATTAACATTACTGTCTCACTAAACATAGTAGAAAACAAAATAAGATAATATAATATACAATAATACACTATATATACACAAATACAATTTACATTGACAGGAAAATAATAAATAAAAATTCAAAATACACAATAATAATTATAGTAACAATTATTTCAACTGAAAATGTGTTGTCTTTTGATTTATTTTTAGATTGTAGTTCTGCCCACTATTAAGTTATATTGTAAAAAATATATTACAAAAAATTTGTTCTTAAGAGGATGTCAGCACAAACCATTTTCAAGGAAAAACTCATGTTAGTATTTCTCATTTTTAACAACTTAAAAATATCTTAGAAATATGAAACAAAAAACAAATTATAGATAACAATATTATATAGTGCTTTACGGGGAATTTTTTTACGATATTTAAATTTTTTCTAAGACTTATAGTTCAAAAAACGGTTCCGTAGGGCACTAGATAATTTTATTTTTTATTTTTTAATTTGTTTTTTGTTTCATGTTTTTAAGATATTTGTAAGTTGTTATAAATGAGAAATGTAAAAGTAATATTTTCAATAAAATTTTATTAATTCATAAAAAACAAACATACTTAACAAAAAATTATATAGTAATGGGACCAATTATTAGTAATTTTAAACACGCACATAAAAATTTTTCTTGAAATTTTCTAAAAATCACTTATATAGAACCCCTTAAAAATGGCCGCACTGACATCCATTAAATTAAATACTTTAATAATTAATGTTATAATATTAAAGAATTTCGATAGTTTCAAAAATGATAATTGTATATTTTATACGACACATTGTTGCTCTCTAGTAGATAAATTTACAACTACAACGCACTCCATTTTACCTCTTTTTAAATCACTAGATTGCAGCATCAGCTTTTATACTGTTCTTTATATTGTAAACTAAGTTACTATAATAATAATTATTATAGTGATAGGTATTATACTATTATTATTATTATTTATATTAAAGTGATTAGTGTACTTGTATATCAATGTATTATGTGTCTTCATACACATTTTCGTGCTTAGAAGGATATAGAAGGTTCAATTTTGGAACGTTTCATAATTATAGACGGGAAATTATAATACATATTGATAACATATCGCCGGGGCATTAGAATAAAAGGGTTCCATGTCCGTTGTTTAGATTTTGATTTTTTCGTATATTCGTATATTAAGCTTTAATAGTGCGTGTTTTAAGCTGTACATTATTTAAATCCGACTAATAATGAATGAGATACACAAAGCAAAAAGGTTCTATGTCTTTGAAATTCAAAAATGTATTAACTTTTTATCTCTTAATTCTTGTTTGAGAGTAAAAAGTTTCTTATAAGAAATGACGAATAATTTATTTAGAGTAGGTATATATAAAGTACCTAAAGAATATAAGATATATCTTAAATCGTGATAAGTCGTGGGTACACCCTCTTTTGACTTCACGGGGGAAAAAAAACGATTTGATAAATTGTACTTACATATTACATATATTATTTTAAAATGTTCTATCTGTCTAGTCGAAATTCTAAAATTTATTATAAAGTAAAAATGCTCTATCTACTAAATTTTAAATAAATAAAATGGTTCTTTATATAGAACCTTTTTACTCTAAGGCCGTGATATACACACCTATTATAATATTATATTAAATTAATTAATAAAATGAATATTGTTATAATTCCATCTATTCACATTGCATTAAATTTGCATAATATTGTTTGAGGTTTAAATAAAATCGACTTAAAAGAATCAAATTGTGCGAATAAGGGCTATAAAATTGCGTCAACGAGATTGGCTCACTCTAAATGCGCACGGCCGTCACTATATGCACATACCACACCGTCACTATATGGATACCACTCGGCCTACTACGCACACCAACTTGCCGACGTAAAAACAGTAAAAACAGTTATGTTACCACCATTTTATCTCTGCCCGGCGAACGACTGTTTTCACTTCTGTCAACATGTACTTACTGTACTTTATTTTGTAAACATTTAATTATTTTATTCTAAGAAAGTCATACTGAAGTAAAGACTACTGCATATTATCTATTTATCTAACGGTTGACCGCAACACGGAATAACCAAAGGTTTGATTATTTCCAGTGCTGCACTCTTCATTTTGAGGTAACGGAAGAGTTATTTGCATCTTGCACTGATAACCTAGCAACACATAACCTTCGTTATTAAAGCATGATTAAATAAGCTATCACCGGACCACACTCATCCGACCACATCGCCGAATCAACGACCAAGACGATATTTCACTATACCAAGGAGCCAACATCGAGGGAATCCAAGCCAAGCCGTTCAACGACCAATCGGTTGGAAACGACTCCACGAAACACATCCCATACTTCTCTCAAGGGTATAGGCTGGGTACGGGGCATAAGTGTGCTGCCGTGTCAGGGTACTGGGATATAAATGTGTCTCTGGAAGGGCTCGACTAGGCACACGACCCCCACCGTCCCCCTTTAATCATTGTACCGACCACACTGGTGGTTCATCATATATACTTTTAATATTGTCTATCATATTATACCTTGTCTTGTATATTTTTATATTCAAATAAATAGGAATGTACGGTAAATTACGCCTTGCTTATATTCACCGTTACAATTGGCGCCCAACGTGGGCCTCGAGAGGGGAAGAACATTCAAAGAAAATTCTTCCAACACAACTCAAGACCTCGAAATCAAAAGCCTCGTGCTCTACAACAAGAGAAAATCATGGCAGACACAATCAAATGCTTAGAAGAACTGGAAAACTACCAAAATTGTATTGGGGCCTCCATTAAAGAATTAAACACTAATAATCAAGAAATGAAACAAAGAATAACAAATCTGGAAGGAAAATGAAGAACTAAGACAACTCTTAAATGCCAACGGAACAAATATAATAATTCAGCAAGCCAAACGAGAAACCGAAATAAAAAAGATATCTGACGCCTTGGAAAAACTAAAGACCAACAAACCATCTTCCATATGTGTAATATGAACCCAAGAGATCCACACCCGAAGAAATTTCTAGCGGAGATAGAGTAATACTTCACTTTCAGAAAAATTGGAAGGGAGGATCAAATGATGGTCATTGAAAATGCCCTAAAAGGCAAAGCCTCAGCATGGTATGGGATAATGAAGTACGCATCACCAAATTTCGAGAAATTCAAGGACCTCTTTTTGAAACAATATTTTTCGGAAAGCCATCAGTGAGAAACTTTTATCCAGTGCACTGAGGCTGGAAAGAAAACAGTACGAACGGGTTTCCAAGAACATTTTCATTTTTGGATGAACTAAATCAACTAAAATATCTAGACATGTCGAAGATGGAGGAAGGGCAAGCAATTAATTTGATTGTCAAACATTTCCCAATCTCCATCCAGTCATACGTGCAAAACTGTACAGAAAAAAGTTTATACCGATCTGGGAAAAACTCGGCGAAATGGTTGGTTTTAAAGGAGAATACCATCGTTATGCTTATTAGAAACCTCAACTCAAAACAAGGATTGGTTAATGGCCTGCGACTTATTATTAAACAATTAAATGAGTTTAATATTGTTGCCCAGACTATTGATACCAATGAATTAGTCATCGTACCTCGCATAGTTCTAACTCTCTCCGACCCAACTATGCCATTTAACTTTACTCGAAAACAGTTCCCTATCAAAATTGCTTTTGCAATGACAATTAACAAAGCTCAAGGGCAAACGCTTAATAAAGCTGGTATATTCCTACCAAACCCCGTGTTTGCCCACGGTCATCTGTACGTTGCCTTCTCTAGAGTACGATCTTTCGCAAATGTAAAAGTGGCAATTGAAAAAGGACCAGAATAAGCTGTTACTGAAACCGCCGTTATTACATTTAACATTGTTTACAAAGAAATCCTGCAAAATTTCGGAACGTTTCGAACGGATGTTTCTGGTAAAATGTTCATGTACATAAACTCTACTTTTTTAAATCATAATATTGTTTTTACTCTGATTTTTAATTTGATTTTTTTCCTTGCCATCTGTGGAGATCCGCACGGGCCCACTAGTTATTCCTAAAGGAAGAAGAGAGAATTGTCTTACGGTTCCTAAATGTAATTCTATGGCTTACCAAAACTATTATCATTACAAATCTATAGCAATGTTTAATAAATTACCAAATTATATCAAGTTAATAATTGATAAGATGTTGTTTAAAAAAAACTATACAAAATATAGTCTTGAGAGAAATACTCATTAATATCAATAAATGACACCTTTTGTTCACGTTTCATCATTATTTAAGTTCCATTCCGTTTTTACTTATTTTTGTACTATATTATTGTAATCATTTTCACTTTCATAAATTAAAAAAAAAATTAAAAAATTTTTGATAATAATTTATTACCTGTATAACTAATATCTGAAGTTTCCCCCTCTCATTACAAGCATGCTAAGGGAGGGGTAATTAACTCAGTTCATATTGTCTTTTAATTTAATTTGTATTTATTTATATATATATATATATAGTTGAGTTGAATAAATTATTATTATTATTATTATTATTATTAACATAATAGTTGCAAAACACCTATCTTGTTACTTGACCTATTAGTATAAATTTAGGGTAATTATTTTGTTAAATATGCCATTGTTCTGTTTATAGTAAAGGGATGGTATTGAAAACCACTGTTGTACATCAATTTCATTCAAACAATGCACATTGTCTTGAGAGGTATTACAATCTGGACATTATACGTAAGTACATTTCAACGTAAATGTATAAATTGGTTATTTTTAGTGGTACATTATAATATTTTACGCTATAAAAATAATATAATATCATAACTAAACCCAAAGACATTAAAAAATAAATCCAAAATAAATAACCAGTTGGTAAATTATTTTTAATTAAATATTGCCCGAATATCGGTTATTTTTATTTAATTGTATGTTTAAAAAACACATACCTATGGTTAATTACATAATTATATATACACGCATATAATACATTGTATTTCTGTAGGTACATTGTACAATATGCATTCAAACGAATTACAATCTTTATTTATATAATATTCTCATTAAAGACATTTGTGTTTATTTTATAGGTATTCACATTTAAATAATTACATTTTCTTTTTAGAATTGAAATATACGTTTTTAGACGACATCAGATTTTTTTTTTATAAAATATAAGTGATGTTACGAACTGTTCGATTTTCCCCGGTTTCGGTTCTTGTTAAAATTGAAAATATTCGAACCGAACTGATCACAAAATAGTGCTGTTCGAATATCGAACCAAGGAAAACAAAATTTGAACCAAATATTTCGAAAATCGCTAAAGAAATTAAAACGTTTAAATGAGTAGTTATTTTTATTTTTAGAATGGATAATAATTTTTTCCGTAATATATATATATATGAGTGTAGGTATACTTATTATCGACGAATTTTCGTTATCGTTTATCAATATAATATAATATGATGTATTTATTAAAAAATTATTTACAAATTATATACCCATATTCCATAGTATGCTTTAAGTATATAGAGCGATGTTTATTATATATATATTTTAAATATTTTAAATTAGAATCAATCACTGATGCGGAACACATACATTAATCGTAATTATTCGTATACCAATATTCGTGGTACTCGGTAAATTGATATATGACTGATATAATATCAGTATTCAGTATTTTGACGATTATTTTTTTAGGAGAAAAAGAAGCTCTTGAGTTGCTAACTTTTAAATCAATTAAGTGCTAAATTGTTTTTAATGTTTTTAATTTTTTTGAAGTTCAGTTCGGTTCGGGTTCGTTAAAATTTGACAAAGTTCGGTTCGACCTCAAAAATCTGGGATCGTAACATCACTATAAAATATGTATTCATATTATTTAAATTGTTTTTGATTTGTCTTGAACTTTAATAAATACTTATATTGGTTATCGTGAATATTAGTCAATTAAATTATTTTGCAGCGGTGTAACATGATTGAGGATAATATGACCTTTTATAACATGATTGAGCATAATTTCCGGCGTAATAATGGTCTAAACAGAACAAAAGAATACACCAACATGATTGAGCATAAAATGTACTGCGATTGTCGTAGAGTACTCATATTATACAGCGTTAAATATACGTTACTCTAACTAAATTCAAAAAATTTTAAAAATCCGATGTCACAATTTTTTTTTATAGTCATTTTAATTTTTTCGACAAAACTATCAATTTTGAGGTACTCAAGTCCAAATAGTTAGTAAAATGAGATTTTAAGACCTGGGCAAAAATTGTGATTTTCAATGATGAATAACACGACTAAAAAATAAAATAAAAATAACAGCCTCGATCGATCCCTAGAAAATAAAATGATATGAGTTATGTATACTACACCGAAGCTACGCTCAGAATCGTTTTATTGAATGCAATGATTTATCATTGCTTTCAAATTCAATACATCCACCAAAAGTACCCTGCCCAGTAGCGAAGTGCATCCACCAATACTGACCGACGAGCGAAGTGCTTCCACAACCTACTGACCGGCTTTTTTTTTTTTTATCTTCGTGATGGTTATAAGCTTTTTTTTTTTTTATCTATTTTTATTTAATATTTGAAAACGGAATATTTTTCTGAGAATGTGAACATTGTGATAAATTATCGGTCTCGTATTCGGTACTTATACGTAAACATTTTCAGATAATATATACCATTACATTTGATATCAAGATATGACATTTAAAACAAGGTTTTGTACTTAAAAAAACATATAACTTAAATAACCATCCAGACAAAAAACAGAAATGATTACATATATACACTATATTGTGTATTATAAATATTACTTTGTATATCAATATGTAAAGTTATATACGTATTACCTATATTTACCAGTTATTGAGTTTTATTTAATTTTCACTTTTAATAATATTACAGTTAAATGAACATACCTCTCCATTTAGGAAACAGAACAATGTCGCCACACAGAGACCCTGAAAATAATAATAATGGAATATTAATTATAAGTTTATATGCCAAGTATATGTGCATATTATATTTACAATATATTATTATGGAATAACTATATTTATGAATTTTTCAGTAGGATATTATTACGATTTTTTATTAATTTTTTTTTTTCATGTATAATAATCAATATTATATTATATAATAAAGTTACTGAAGATTTACCCATTAATCTAATTGTTCATTTTTATGTTCATGGCGTGACTAAAATACTTCATAAATAGAATGCCATATTCATATATACATTGCCCTCAATTTCACCGATTTTGATAAAAAAAAAAAAAAAAATAAGGCCAAGTTAAATATTTAAATCATTTTGAAAATGAAATACTTATTAACATGTTTAAGAACGTTTTATATGTATTATTTAACTTTTATTTTTTCTCTTGAGTTATGTTAAATGAAAATAAAAGCATTTATTTTTTTGAAAATTCCATAAAAAAGAAACGAATTGACCTAAATTGTGAACATTTTTCAATTTACTTACTATTCAATAATTTTCAATTAGGCAAGCAGTTGTGTGTTTATAATTTATTGTTCGTGTATTTATTTTGATATGAAATACATTTTGATAAAAATTGAAAACACACATATTTATAAGTAGGTATGTAATCAGACAATTTTAACTCGAAGCGTGAACTTTATTCATTATTTAAATTTTAATTATTAGTCGTGAAATGTTACTGTTAATAAGTAATTGCACATAATTATATGGTGTTTCTTGTTTCTCGTAAAGTGTTCCCTTAGGCACAGTAAATAATGTTCTAGAAATAAACATCAATACGTGGTTATTTGATACACAAACGACAAGATAATATAGGTAATGCATTATATTATGATGTAATCGTGCATTTATTATTGTGTTTAAAATATGATTTGTCTATTTTTTTATTAATGGAAATCATTAAAAAATTAATGCTCTACATGCATATTGTGTTTAATTGTAGTAATAAATTGCGTAAATATTACTGTATAGTTTATTTGATTATTGAAGTAAATTAAATAATCTATTAATTATTTCATTACGGATAAAACATAATATACAGACAATATATGTGTATACCATAGTATAAAGGTCGCTAAATAAAAAAAAAATGTATAATACATTTTGTGTTCGATAATAATTTATAAATATATTTAAGTTACAGTCAATTTTAATATACTGCACCATGGCCGTGTAATGTAACGAGATAATGTATAAAATTGTATGGATTAATAATATTATGCGATATTTCTAAATTTTTTGTAAAAATGTCCGACTTTTTTATTATCATAATATTTTGTTTAATAAAATTGTTTTTATTTAAAAAATGTAATCCATAAAAAGTATTGACGTCGACTTTTAGTATAAAAACGTTTTGAATTATTTTAGGTGTAATTTAAACAAAAATTGAAATACATATCTACTAAAATAAAACATTATTATGTTGGTATAAGATAGGAAAAGTTTAAATCTCAAGTCGATTTCATGAATATTATCGTTTTTATATTTAAAAAATGTCATTACAATATATATTGTACATATACATAGTATAATTCATTTATTTTCCATAGGTATCGCCAATACATAAATATTTGTTTTTGAAATAAATTCTATTGTCATTAGTTACTGAGTAATCAATGTGACTATTTTACATTTTCTCGGAGGTACTCTAAAATATTGAGCAATTAATCTTATTTTTGACGGTGGGTCAGTTTAGCGTTTGGATATAATATATCGGATGTAAGTTTACGAATTTTCGCTTTAACTAAAAGCACTAGAAAAAATATAGTCAGACGATATTTGTTGGACGTATATCAATTTTATACAAAATAGGTATAAAACCTGATCTGTAAACTAACACATGGTATATGGTTTCAATCTGAGTTTACACAATATGTTTCATCGATTAGATTTGATATTTTCAACGTTATTTTGTTACGTATACAAAGTTTTATGAATTCATTTCATGTTTTTAGTGTTAAAAACACGTTGAAAAAAATATATACATTTAAAACGTGTTTTTTGTTTTGGTTTTAAAAACATGTTTTTATAACGTTACTATACCTATTCAAATTTAATTTTTTTTTTAATAAATACTGGGTTTTAATAAAGACTTATAGATGTTTTTTTTATATTAGTTTTGGTTAGAATTCCGTAATAAAAAATTAATGAATTACATTATTAATTTCTTAGATACATTATGAAGCTAAGGAATATTAAAAATTCAAATTTAAAGTAGATTTGCCAATCAGAACTTAAAACTCAGCTAAAATTAATATTTCTTATTACAAATTTATCTCTGTAATTATTTTAGTAGTATACCACATATTTATACTCTAAACACCAATATATTACATATTATATCTTATTAATGATATTGGAATTATTATAATTACATTCGTATTGAATGATACAATTTTATATAATAGTATCATTATTATTAATTTTGATACAAACTAGATAAACGAGAAAATGTTTTGTTGATAATTTAAAATTTTTAAAACAATGTATAACATTAGAGTGAGCGTAAAAGAATAAAATAAAATAAACAGTAATTATTTAAATGTAGATTTATGTTAGCAGAGATATTATTTTTTATGATAATATAATAATAAACATGGACTTTAATTTATAATAAATTAAATGTGAAAACACTATAAAAATGCATATTGTTTCATGAAATTTTTGACATAAATATTTTTATACCTTGTAACATCTTTGTAATGTCTTTTCGCTTTTAATATATTTAATGGCCACTTATAGATCTTTGGAAAGATTTTAAATTACCTAAGGCAGCATGACGTAATAAAACTTTTTCTCATATTTTGGTGTTTTCAATTCAAATTTACATGTTTTAAAGTTTATGACGTTTTTTTTTTTTTATTCAAATTAATTTTCCCACCTAAGATGTTTTTACGCTCTCTACCGTTTACATAAACTAATATTTTACATGGTTTTTATAGTTACTGTTCCGAGTAGGTTATGTAATTTGACGTCGACTCTGGAAATATTATATATTTTTTTTTTGTTATGATATACATTTGTATATTTATATTTTGTAAATACATCTATATACCTGTATATCACAAAAAATAATATGTATAGGAATATCAGTATATTACCATATTCTCAAATGAACTAATGTATAGTCAAGATGCTAATATGATAGCACATTACCGGCGATGAGAATATCATAAAAAACTGACAAAAAAAGAAGGGGGAGGAAATGTAAAAATATTGTTTGAAACAAATAGTAAGACGGTAAATGGAAGAAGTATTGGGTAAATACTATAATATCAGTTCAGAACTTAGGGCTTTATACCAGAATTTTATTGTTTAACTGTTTTTGGTGCAACTATAAAGCGCTATTCAAACACAGATATGTATTTTTTTAAATTTTAATTAATAAGTAGTTGTATTATATTATATTATGTTATCAACAATATGTATTTAGAAGAAAACAATATAAATTGGTTTTAATTATTTTTTTACACTCGAATATAATGCTCAAACTAAGTCACCGTTGAGATGATACTATTTATATGATGTTATTTATTTTTATATGGTACTCAAATTTAGAAAAATTATGCTATTTAAAATTGAAATCGTGGTGTTTAGGTTAAAATAATATAAACAGTTTAATTTTTTATATAATCATTTTTCCTATATTGCCCATTAGACGGAGGTAGAAATTGTGAATATAGGAATATATCCTATTAAATTCGTTTTACTATCAATTTACTACACTCTATTCCAACCAAGAAGTAAGTTATATTTGCGTATAGCCGACAAATGTGCCATGCTACTGTCTGCAGTGTATTTGTTGACAGCTGTCTCTATGTGCGTATTCATGAGGCAGTAATGGTGGGCAAAAAGGAGCGTGATCTGACTTTATTTTAACCAAATTCTAAGTAGGAATTTAGTAGTTATGTGTATACATATGCAAGACAAGTTTTATTTTCGACTAGCTCAGAAGTATTATTTAATAATTTTTTTTTTAAAGTTAGTAATATCTTTATTCAAATCTGGCGTCCCATTTCAACTTATTTTTAGTCATATCGACTACAGCCTGATAACTAGGAAACGGATTTATATGCACAAAAAAACCCTTAAAATATGCATTTAAAAATACTACAATATGCTATAAAATATGAATTTAAAATTTATAAATATACATCAAATATGCAAAATATGAAAAATAAAATTGGTATTATTTGAATAAAAATGATATAAATTATGCACATTTCTCGTCGGATAAAGTCTACTTTATTTTACATTGAAAAATTGTTACTCGTGATTTTATAATATTAAGTATTCAAAAATATAATTTCGCACATTTTTATAGATAGAATTAAGAACACGTGGAAGTTCAAGTCAAAAACAAAAATATGCTTTAAAAATGAAGATATGTACTAAAAAATGACAAATATGCATTAAATATGCAAAAAAGGTTAAAAAAGTTAAAAATACACAAGATAAAATTGATGTTATTTTAATACGAATGATTGAAGTCGTGCACATTTCTTATCAGATTTTAAATAGTTTATTCTAATAAATATATACATTTACATATAAATTTATACTCTACTGATAACGATAGAAAACCGTAGCACGCCAATATGGATATTTATACCCTTCCATTTCTTCTCCTTCTCCCTTTTTTCTAACTATACTCACTTATACCCACCCACCTTACCTATTATATGCCCACCTCTTTTTTAATCTTTGGGTCTTTATCTTCCCTCTTTTCCTTCAAAATATTCCCTTTACTACTCTTACTGCCCTGTCTCTTCCCCCCTTATAAAACGTGTTCTAGTCATCTCAATTTATTCTCCCTCATTTTGTTTACTATTGGAGCCACTTTTATACTATCCCTTGTATATTCATTTCTTGTTTTGTCCTCTCTAGTCACTCCACTCTTCCATCTAACATTCTCATCTTGTCACACTCATATTCTGTCCTACTAATACCCTCTCTTCTATCTTCCTAGCTACTGCCCAACACACCCAGATTTAATCCTATGTTTCATTGTTTTTTTGGAAACCACCATTCTTCCGTAGAACAGATCCTAAATATTGTGCGAACTTCTGAACCTCATCTACTACATCCCTACACGACTTCATAACTTCGCCCCGAGTTCCCTCTTTCCGAAATCATACTCTATATAATATTCTGTTTTATCGCTACTAATCCTTAATCCTTTCCCCTGGAGACCGCGTCTCCCCGCTCTTTCAGTCTGTTATTCACTCTTCCTCGAGATCATTCTGTTAAAAAAAAAAAACAAACACGATAATGGTTTTTTACTTGGAACGACGATGTGGTGGCCGATACGACCTCGTAGAACCGTTCCCAAGGATGTTGTTTGGGCGGCCGGAAAGGCGTGAGCAGATAATGGAGGCCGAGTAACGGCAGCAACAGCAGCGTGGCTCTGAAGGCCTGCAATAACGTCCGGGACGGCGTGCTGTTAGACAAGTGCGACGGGCCGGCCTGCAATTTGACCCACAGCACTCGGACGATGTTGCACAGGAACACCAGATTTAGTGCCATCGACATGCACACCGGCACCACCAGCACCTCCGTGAACGGCGACTCGTTAATCCAACACCTGTACAGGGAAACATATGGATTTTAACCATCTATTTTACAGAATTCTCAGATCAGCGCATATCTAGAACGACGCCCTTATCCATACGTCTCACGTTCATCTTACAAATGATTCATTAAAACTTGTTATAATAATTCTTACCGTATATAATTAATTAAGTTACTTTCATTATTACTCGTTATAAAATATCTATCTATTGTTTTAAGTGCTTGGTGCTTTATCCGCGAATCTGTCATTGCCGATTGCCGTTTATACCAATGAATAGAATAAACCAAAATTATATATATATTTTTACGTATATGCACGCACATATATATGTAGCTATAATATATGCCAACGCTCAGTCTAAATTGTCATTTAAAATAATCTTGGAAAATAGTTACGTATTATATTTAACATAACACTAAGCTTGATTTAATACAACAAATATTTTACCTCATACATTCTAAGGAGCTTGTTAAATTTGGAAAAATATGTGTTATGGTATTGTTTTTATTATTAAATTAATAATTTCATTCCTTAAAAATAGAAATTATTTTCCATTCTTTTACTTTAAAAGGAAGCAATGCCTATCTTCTTTCTTTAAAATGGAACCAGTTCTTTTGGAACCGATTCCTTCTCAACACCGATTCGTATTAAGAACACTGCCACCATGTCATGGTCGTGAAGTATTTATCTTTGTTACAAACTCTAAAATTACTAATAATTCATAAACGCTACTTTTTGAAAACAACAAATTTATCAAGGACCACTTAGATGTTATGAATTCTCAGAGTAGATGTTATTAATTTATAAATGTGCAAGTGACTCCAGTAGGAACAACAATACTGTAAAAAAACACATTTATATACGACAAGTACATTTCTGAAACTCTCTCAAGGGTTGCGAATGAAGGTTTACTTGAAAACGTGCACATAAAATTAAAAAATTACTTAGAAAATGTACAAACGAGATGTCCTGAGATACCTTGGAATTTAATAGATTACAACACGTAGAAAAATAAGTATTAACAACACTTTAATGTGAAACGCTATTGCAATATTATGTTGATGGATTTCAAGAAATAAAAAAGCCATAATAAAAATACGAGGCACCGGGTCCCGATGAGCTATATAGAATAGGTCACTCATAAAATGACGATTAGGTGGTGGTAGACAAGTCAGATGACTTAGAGCAATAGAGACGATACACGGAGCTGCATAGCACACTACGTTGCTTAGATGTCTTATTATTATTGTATATAATATATAATACTTTTTCTAAGGCAGGTATATTGATTTATATATATATATATATATTTTGTACTTTTAGTACATTAAAATTAAACTATTCAAATTGTTGAAAAATCCCGTTGCTCATTCATACCGTCTAAATTTCATTTGATTGTGTCTGATTGCAACAAACTACCATTTTATACAAAATTATTGATAAAATAGACGATAATGGTTTTGAAATGGAGAATTAATATTGTTATCATCAGCTTTACCAATACAACCAATAACATAATAAAAATAAAATAACATTTTCTGTGAAATAAAGCTCACATCTTGATAATACACGTATAAAAACGTTCTTTATATTGTCGTTTCGAATCAAGAAGTTGGCATATGCCAAAAAAAAAAAAAAAAAAAACGGAAAAAATTACTTTTAATTATTGCAAGAAGAATTTTATATTTGACTACAGAGAGTCCGAAAATAATATTTTTTGTTTTTAGACTAAATATTGTATAATATTATGTTTTTCTATTTAGGTGTATGTATGTATGTATGTATGTATGTATTGAAAATTTCAAGAATAATTGATTATTTATAAATAATTCAACATTGTACTTTTAATGAGCATTTAAATATTAATTACAGTTAAATATTTACATTTTACGACGATATTCATTTTGTATATTTTGATGTAGATTTCTTAAAATAGTACATACATCCTATAGTTATGGTTGTTATGATTTTAATAATGTTATTATAATATAGTTAGTCAATATCACTTTAATGATAATGAATTTAATATATATAAATAATTAAAATTTAAATAATGAATTTTGTTATAAAAATTTTCGTAAGATTTTTTTCTATAAAAATTTGATGGACGAATATTTCGTGTATCGATCCAATAATTTATTATGTATATGTATTTAAATTTTAAAATGTATATAAGAGAAGTGAAGATGGGCAGGAAATATCCTGTGAATTTAAGATGTACTACTTTCCTTCTCTAAATATAAATTGCTTATACAGTTATAAATAATAAACTATTGGTTCATAATTCAATATTTATATCTATGTAAATCAACATTTAAGAAAAATATATGCTTCGGAGCACAAAATAAATAAAATAGAAGTTGCAGTTTAAAAATACATATTATAAAATCTAAAATCAACACTATATGTATTTAACATAATAGTATAATTTAATATAGAACATTGTTGTATGTTTAAAATACGTACATTAAATAATGTAATATCATTAACATTCATTAGGTATTCGTAAGATTAGTTTTTGTATTTTGGCTATAAATATAATTTAGAAAATGTTTAAATGTTTACAGCGATAATTGCCACTTAAACAAAAATCATCAGTTTCTTTTAAAATATATTAGTTGATAATAAAAATTAGATAGGTACTTCACTATATGTATAGGTACAAGTTAAAGAATGCATAAAATATCTTTAATTAAATTTTTGAAATCAATTAGATTTATAGCGTTTCTTTTAATTATTCCTCGGACAATTCCAAATCGAAACCATAAAGTTTAAATACACTATTAAAATACTGTAATTAAATATGGTATTAAAATACCTACTGCGGAAATGAACATCTACGAAACCTTTACATAAAAAACAAATCATAAAATCAAATTAATATATTCACCGCAACTAAAGACGGTTTGAATATATTTAAAAGTTATTGCTGAAAAATTACTTTATGGCGGATGGTGACCAACATAAAAAAAACCTAATAATTATTTTTTTAGATTTATGACGAGAAATACCGATAGACCATTAGTTTATGAATTCCGATACTTATATAGGAATAACATTTTGAAAAATGTGTATAAGCTATAAAATACAAATTCTACATAGTACAATAAATTTCAAATGTACAAAGTTTAAATTAGAAATAAAGTTACTACTATAGTACTTTTCAGATTATTTATCGTTTTAGGTTTCTAAACGTAAATGTAGACAATTATATTCTCGTTGTGTCCGTCCGGACTTCTGTTCAATCGATTCATTGTCGTAGTTACCAGAGAGATTGATTATTTGAAAATCGACTGCAATCCTTACAATTAATTAGTTATACTCAAAAACTTGTTTTGCCGGTAATGTCCGTACGTCCGTCTTTAGAATTCGTTTTCATGGTTACCAATATCAATATTTTCAATGTATATCCGTTTTATTGGTTTTATAAGTTTCTATCCATACACCTTGTAGGTTAAACTAGTAGTTTTTTTTTATGGAATTATAGTTTATTGTTTAAAATACATTTTGAAACCGGGAATTTACATCACCCACTTACAGAGTTGGTTTTATAATTACATGTTTTATATAGGTAGCTTTTGAAAATAATATAAAATATAAATATATAAATAAATACTGAATGTGAATACGATTTTAATTGTTTTATGGACAAAATTGATATCGATGAAAAATAAAAATGAATTTTTATATAAATGCATGTATACTAGCTATATATATAGCCACCCCAAGGGATTGTGGATTGTAGGGCAAACTATACATTGCGAGGAATTTTCAAGAGTGAAAAAAAATTTGTATAATTTTTGGAGTTTAATCCAAATATTATCTCGATTTTTGAGAAAGTAAAAATGAATTCATAAATAATTTTTTAGCAATTTTCACAAAATATATGAAATTTATTTGTATATTTTCAATTTTTCTCAACCAGACTACATTATAATTTCTGCTTCTGTCCCGTTACACCTTCAAGTTAAGGGTCACGAATATTTTTTTTTTTTTGGAGTACAACATTGGCAATATATTTATAAAATTATGTAAATATTTAAACGACTGACTCCTGATGCTTTCATATTTTAATATTTTCTCACTTTTTTCTTAGAAAAATTGATATACTTTTATATTGTGCTTGTATTTGATTGCTATTTGATCAAAATTCTACTGTATTTTAATAAGTAATCAATATAACATTAGCCTTAGAAATTTAGGACTTTAAATAATAAATATATAATATTGAATAATTATTTTAGTTTTTATAAATAAAAATGTTTTCACATATATGATTTAAACACAAATATATTGGGTGTCTTTAAAAGTAAAAAATTAGAAAAATTATCGACATTCAATGACAAATAATCGTTTTATTTATAAATATTATTAGTAAATTGTGAGTATTAACTTATAAAAATAAATTATATACTATAAATATGGATTTTAAAAGTCCATTGTGGTATAATATTGATAGGATTCGGTTCATTCGTGTACGAAAAGATTGGCGTAGTTTTGAACCAGAAATTATTAGGTGAAGCTACTGGAAAAGAGGAAATTATTTTCACGAAGTCTGAAAAAAGAACCAGAAAAGTCCACATTTTCGGCCACATCCGTGACAAATACCTCGAAAACTAAATGGATACCGAGTAGATCATATAAACGTTGTCAGCGCCAAGAGTAACCTAACCTAACATTTGGGAAATTACAAATAAAATAGTTTAAGACAGGTGTGCCAATGGTAAAATATTGACGCTTGAAATATTCTGAAATTTGTGCAAGACATGTTTTGCAGTAAATTTAATAAGACATTTAAACTTATAAAGTACCGTTAAAACTAAATTAGTACAAACTTACTAAAATAATTAAACATAGAATTTAATCCAGTCAGATTTGTAATATTTATATACGTTTTTATTAGTTTCAAGTTAAAACTAAAAAGTTAAAGCTACATATTAGTTAAAACTTTTAACTAATATAACTTTCTCGTTTTATAATTTAATAATGTGTTATATCCCGTAAACATACACTATACCTATATAGCAGATTATTGAGCATTTTATTGTAAGGAATAAATGTATGTTATACATATACTATTTTATATCATTCATTTATAGGTAGTTTACATCTTTAGCAAAATATTGAGTGAAAACAAAATACATAATGTATTAACAAAGAAATAATGTTTTTTATTATTAATTAAATATTTTAATTATTTTAATCAATTCATCATTTTCCAATTTATTTTTGTTTTACCTGTAAAATATATATTTATATAATATATCAGCATAGTATATAATATGATCAATTCCTTTTAATCGTACAATGCTGGCCATTAACAGTTTAAAAACTCAATTTAATTAAGTTATATAACGAGTAAATTTTCGTTTTTTTTTTTTTTGAACATTAACGTATTTAATGTCACAATTAATTATTTTTCTAAAAGTTACCCAAGGTAAATAATATTAATTTATTCATAGGCATCAAAGTTAAAAGTTATTTTAAAATTTAAAATTAAAAGTTAAACTTAACGAGTTAAAAAATTCATTTACTTGCCAAACCTGTATACTGAATGTTTATAAACATTTACATGCAATAAGTTATAAATAATTATTACTTTATAAAAACGTTGTTAAACTACTTATACAATTAATTAAGATTTATACATTTAGACTATATTTTAAAACCAATAAATTAAATCAAATAAACGTTTGTTAATATCAGAGATTTATTGGTATAACATGACTGTGCTAACAAAATGTGTGTTTATAGAGGTGGGTTTAAACATTTATAGTGGTTTTTTTCATGTTACGGTGTTAAATTACTTTTGAACACTCGAGTGATTTTTTAAAGTGTAATTTTATTAAATGTTTACACTATTAAATACATAGAAAAGAATGTACATTTATTTTGTATACTTATTGATAGGACCCACCCGAAAACCCCACTCGAAATTCAAGAGGTAACACATATTTCACGGGTAAGGTTCTATGACCGAATTTAAAGTTAAGAATCCAAATATTTATATAAAATAAAATATAATTTTAAGTATGTCAGTATTTTAATTATTTTATTTTTTCAACACATGTTTATATGTATCAATTAGGTGTATTTCATTCAATTAAAATTGTGTATATATGTATATATAATATAGTATATATATTGTAATATATAGATCTAAATTAATTGGAAAGCCAGTAGTACTAATTCTTGATATAGTGTGAATATTTTACTGCATTTTAAAAAATAAAATATATAATTAATGGCTTCCGTTTTTGCATTATTTACAAACCTTAAAAAATAGCCATATTATATAGTTTTTTTTATCAGTAACATCGAGAACATTTTTTGTTAAATTTGGTTGAATTTTGAATGAAAAAAATTTGAGCAATTCATCATTTATAAAATACCTACAGCAAAATTATTGTAGATTTTTCACACTTTTTAATACTTAGAGATAGCTATATTTTGCTCTAATTATGCAATATTTTATAATATTTTGCTGTAATTTTTAATATATAAAATGGTCCCATTTATTCAAAATTTAATCAAATTCAACAAATTTATTTCTAAATATTATCTATAAGTAATTCTATAAAAAAAAAATAATCTTGATGATTTTTTTTCTATATAATACAAAACAGAGGCCAATAGTCATATATTTTATTTTAAAAATGCAGTAAAATATTCGCACTATATCAAGAATTAGGACTACTGACTTTCCAATTAATTTACACACCGTGTATACCTAATATATATTGTAATTAAAAAAAAAAAAATACAAAAAGTTACGACACAGCGGTAGGTTCTACTCTTTTTAAGTGTAGGACGTAAATTAAGTTTTTAGTTATAATTTCAAAAGATTTTTATATTAAATACATTTTTGTTCATTAAAATTTTAATTTTACACATCGTATTCATAGTATATGAATAATAATATTTCAAAATATTTGCTCTGTTAAATACTTAAATCAAAAACAAATTTGTACATAATTTATTGCAAGAATACTTCTTTATTATTTTCTCAAATATTCTAAGCTACCTATTTAAAAACATGTTTTGATATTTTTTTAAAGCTAAAATTTATTTGATTAAATATATATTAACTGCAAGTTTCATTGGCAGACCAAACTAATATATTTATATTTTATATAATTTGATCATCCGTATTTCACCTAACGATTCGTTAGGTTATAAATTATGTAATAACTTTTTTAAAATATAATTTACTCAAAAATTTTGAAATACATCTTCTTTTTTCATAATTTTAATAATTCCATATGATAATATGTAAACATTTTCCATTTTATATTCTGAGCGTAGAGAAGAATATATTGATTTTATAATAATGTGTTTTTCGGGTAGAATGAGTTGAGTAAAAGTTTTTGGGTTAAGAGCTTTCTGGTAAAAAATGCATTTTAGTTGTTACATTAAAGAGGAAATTTTTATTTTATTTTATAAAAATGTTATAATTTAAAAAAAATCAAATAAAACTTTTAATAGTTATCAACTTATATATAATATATAGTACGTTACTATATATATTTTATATTTGTACGCATATTTATAGATAGAAGGAATTGAGCAGGAGTTTTCAAGTAAAGAGCTTTTTGGTAGGAAATTTTTAAGGAAATTATAAGGGTGAAGGGTTTAATGGATGCAGGGTTTAGCAAATTAGAACAAATTGGGGGAGAGCTATTTAGATTTGATAATTTTTGGAATAATTTAAAACAATCCAATGCAAATGCAGGGCAGTCAATAAGTAAATGAGGAAAATCACATTTAATTTACTTTGTGCTTTATATACAAAGAGAGGAGAGGGAGAAATTGTTGAGGTCCATATAAAAAGTATGAAATAGGAGCATGTTGTACATCAGCTTTAGGTAAGAAATTAAAATTATTTGAAACCAAGGGAGAGGGAAATTTTTAAAACAATGGTATTTTGGATTGGTGAAGGATATTTGCATATAGAAAGACGCTAAGTGTAAAGAAGAAGAGGACCATTTTGCCAATCTTTATTTATAGCGTGATTTAAATATGGAAGAATATCGTGGGAATAAGCATTTTGAGAAAGGATTAGTGACATACATTTGGTGGACTCAATTAAAAAATCGGCTTCCTCGTTGCTAAAGACTCCGAAATAATCTGAACACCAACAAAATGTAACTTGTTTAAAAGATTGAATACGTGTAAAGCTGATTTGTTATTGAGAGAAAGGTGAGAGTTGGACGATTTAAAAGGATTAGAAGACAGAAAAGTAATAACCGACAGTGAATGGGACACAACTTGAAATTTATCAGGAGTTAACAATCAGATGGACTAAAGTACCATTAGTATAGAAAAGATTTTGGATATGAAAGAGCAAGATAAAGACGTTAGAAAACTTGATATTTAGCTTCGGTAAAAAAATGAGAATTCGGCAGAGTTTTGTAATAAAGAACTATTCGTAAAAATTAAACAATAGTGATAAGACTAAAATAAACTTTATTATATTATAATTCTAAATATAATAATTGTAGCATTGGGAAGGATATATAAAGAATATTCAGAATATAAGGATCAGTATATGGATAAGTAAGTGGTTGAACTATTAAGGCCTGAATGGAAATACCATAAAAATTTAAATAGTTGATTAGAGAGTACCATCTTGTACGAGATCAGTGACGAAGAAATGAACCAAAGTATTAGAAGGGGTTTTGGTATATAAAGAGTATAAAACTAAGGATATGTTATAGGATATACACAATATTGTTATTGCACAATATTTGTTTGGAAGTTTGGGCGTTTGTCCTCCTGTGGAAATTCGTTCATGTTAACTTGCAAGTAAGTTCCTTTTAAACATATTAATCTTTTCGAAAATTGTTATAAATTGAAAAATTATTGTATCAGAAACTTCATATTAAATATGTAAAATTTGCATCAATATTTACTATAATACTATATAGATGTGGTAAACATTTTTTGAAACTCTTACCACTCTTCAGTAATTTTTTATACAATTTTGAAATACATTTTTGGGTTACATATTTATTGTAGTTGGTATTTTAAAAATACTATTTTTGACATTTTGAATAGTTTTCTTTATTATAAACGAAACAACTAAAAATAACGGTAAGTTGTTATAAATTGGTAAATAATATTACACCGAACTTCGCTTAGAATCGTTTTATCGAAAGAAATGATTTATCATAAATTCAATACATCTACCATCAATATTCTATTGAACAGTGTTTTTAAACCTGGGGAAAATATGTTTTAAATCAATACAAAAAATTAGGAGTTTCAATAATAAATAAATATATTATGCTAAACGTAGGTGTATAGTACAAAACAAAATGTTATGGGTCTTATCGTACGTGTTCAATAAATTGTTCATAAAAACATTAATGCCATAAATAGCAATTGGCTAAAACCCATGTGATATATGCATAAAAAATTTTCATTTTTTAGTGCCGTAAATACTCTTATTTTCAAAGTGATGTGTAAATAAATTGATTCAAGTCTTGAAAATTTACTATTTCACGCTCATGATCGTATCATGAGGAAAGTATATTGAAAGAGAATTAAATTGATGTATTGTTATTGAAGAACACTTATTAAAATTAAAAGATAAAAAAGACACTCGTAAAAATAATACCTGGGGTATAAATCCATTCCTACAACCAGATCAAAATATATTATTATTGACAAATGAAGAAAAATTGATTGGATTGAGTTCAGTATATTATATATTTCAGTTCAGTATATATATTATACATTATAATATTATAAATTATATAATTAATTATAATATTATCATATTATAATCAGTTCATTTCATATATATATATTATAGTTCAGTATACAATATATTTTTAAAAGCAACAATAATGTATGTCAATTTTTGGATAAAGGTTTAAAACCAATATTGTCCTAACTTGTTGAAGAAGCATTAAAATACTATGTCTAATATAAAATAAAATTAGAGATTGACTGGAAATTTCAACAACTATAAGAATTAGTTTAACAAATTCAATTAAACCTAGGACTGATGAAATAATTTCTGAAATATCTGTACATTATGTTTCTTAAGTAAAGTATATATTTTTAATGGTAATCAATGGGTGTATATAAAATAATTTATTTTGGAGTTGCTAAAAAATCTTTAAATCCAATTTGAGGATGGCCATAGTGAAAAGGTTGAGAATCACTGTGACCTATCCGACAAATTAAGTGCTTCCATCTCCTACTGACCGAATATTTTGTTTACCCAGTTTTCAGTTATGTAATGAATTTATACTGAAATCAATCGATCAAATATCTGGAAAAATTGAAATGGAAATAAAAAATGATGAAATTTAGGTACATTTTGATTTAAATTTTCACAAAAATCAATATAATACCGATGTATCAAAAAAAGTCATCACAGAATTTTCGGTTCAATAAATACTTAGGGAGTTACGGATCAAATTCCAATTTTATTGATTTGGTACACTCGAAAAATGATCAAAAATAACCATAATAATATTATAATTTAATTGTTTTTGATTGGATTACGATTTGGTGCCTATACTTTACATTTTCAATGTATAATTTTTTATTTTTATCGATAAGTTCGATTCAACGCTATATATTTTCAACAAAGTAAAAACTATATTGATGGACTTCAGTTATTTTTACATACCTAGTGATATTAATAATATGGTTTTGATACATACTCGGACGTGTGTTCGTGGATAATTCGGAGCAACGTGTACAGAGAGATGACGACCAACGGCGTAGACCAGGCCAATGTCCACGACCATCGGACTAGGGTGTCTTCGGATGTAAAAGCGAACACAAGTAGGGTGTGCAGATAAAAACCTTCAGCCAGCATCCATGCGTAGTTGGTTAACAGAAAGTAGTGTAAAACTACGTGTAGTATTTGACACCACCACTGCACAAAGAAAATCGTTATATTATATTAAATTATAATGCATTCAATGTAGTCTCAACTGTACATAATTTCAAGCAGAACATTTTATGAAAATATTATGCTTCAGTTTTCAATAATAATTTTTTTTGAAAATACAAATATATATATATATATATATATAAATACTACATATATAATTGTTAATTAACCATTCAAATTATAGGAATATCATTATAATACGTATTTAATAATATGCTATATGGGTATCAAACTGTTTGTTTGTTTTTTTTTTTACACCAGTAGTCCGAGCTGTTAGTGAAAATATAAAATGTGTTAAAAAGAGATTAACGAATAGATTGAAATAATTTAAAATGTTTTTGAAAAAAAATAATGCAACCGTTTTACTAAAAAAACACGTATAATATACATAACATACGTATGTATTTTATAATTTAGTATCATAGATTTAAAAAAAAAAGAATGGAAAACTATTTACCTCATGAGACATTTAATATGTATTTAAGAAGATAATATGCGTATAATGTGCTATAATAACATGTATTTGTTCATAAGTGCCATTATAGGTTAAACATTATATTTTGGTAAATGCTTGAATATTTAAAACAAATTTTAATAATTTTAATAAATATAAGTACCTATAGACATTTTTTCAAATGCATATAGCCGTTCATCGTGTATATAAGTTACAAAATATTATACATTTTTAGAGGGACTATAAATACTTTTTTGGGATGTCAACCCCCCATAGCTCCTCATCTATTTACACTAAGGTATTTGTTGCTATCATTTGATATTTAATATTAGTATCAAAAAGAGTATTTAGTGTAGTAACTGGTAAAATTAATAATTTTTCCAAGCTGTATATTGAGTTGTGTCTAACGGCTATCGGAATGCACTATATAGGTTAGTTGATTGTAAATTGTTCAAATATTTAGGACGGAAAAATTCAGTATCTTGTACATGACTACTGTAGTGGCGTATTTATGGAATGAGACAAGGATGATACTCATACTCTCTATTATCTTTATCTTCTAGTTCTTGTGCTATATTCAGTTCTATTTTGAAATTTAAAGTATTATTAAATAATCGCTTTTCGAGAAGACAATATTTATTATACCTATATAGTACAGTGACTGAGCAGAGTATTGTTCATTTCACTTGTTTAAAATGTTTTCTAATTTCTTATTATAAATTGTATTTATTCATTCATAGATAGACATACAATTATACCTGTACGTTGAACACAATAGTTTAATTTGCCAAAAAACCAAGAAGACTAGTCGTTTTATAGAATATGAATAGGATTTTTTTCATTAATTTTAAAAGTTTGTGTAAGAAAATAAAACGTTTACGTATATTAATAATACAAATTACACGAGTGCATTGAGAAATATATTTTTTAGTAGGTACCTACCTGATATCTCTCACCATGGAGACATCCCAAATATATCACTGAAAACGATTACCCAGTGTAATATTATTGTCGTCGATTATAAAATATTTCTACCAATGTACTTTCAAATTTTATAGAATCGGTGATCGAATATTATATTGAATAATAAATAATTTAAAATTCGTATTATCTACTGTAAAATATATGTTATTTTATAATAGTAGATTATAATATTATTATTATTATAGTGTTTATAAACTAACGTAAGGTTAACATAAGATTAAATATTAATATAATATAGCGGGTTTTGTAGTATGTATGGGCAAAAATTGTTTATTAACTAAAAGAACAATGTGTTATTAATTATTATTAAATTATGTTTTAATACAATTAATCAAATCATAATTTTTTTATTGGCACTGTTTGCAGTAGTTTAAAATATAAATGTCCCGTGTGTTAAAGAAATTTTTGACATATTTTTTCTCTTCCGATCCTAAATAATGATCGTATTATTTTTATGTTTTAACACTGTAATAGTATTGGAGGGTGCAAGCTTTTTATGTTAAATATTTCACGAAAAACCGCTTTTTTTAATAATACTATAGACATTCTTTATTATATATCATTAATTTTGCACAATAATTTTTTGACGTTAATAAACTAAAAATAAATAGATAAAAGATAAAAGGTCGAAAAACCCATTCCGTTAAGTATTAATAATCGTTCAATGTTTTATCATGGAGAGATAAGAAAATAAGTTAAGTAGAAAAATCACTTAATCTTGCTAAAAAATATAACAATAATCATTCAAAATATAAATTGTGAAATATAGAATGAAGTTGAATTCTAGTCGAGTAAAACTTTAGAATAATACACTTATTGAAAATAGTCTACTTGTCAAGACCTCATAAATTGGGCGTAAATAATTATCACCTAATGGAATCGCTGGTGAAAACTGATAAGAAAATAGACGAGAACCCAATATTTTATCATTTGTCAGAATACGTATCGAAGGGTTACCGTTTTTTCTCACTTGACAGACCTTACTTTTTTCTCGTAAAACCTTTATCTTCATAAATAGATGAACATTTTTTTATAACTTCAAGTACTAATGGAAAAATATGACTAAAAGTTCTTAAAAATTCACAAACATTATTTACAATTTAATCACTACAAAAAAAGATTGACAGAAATACTGCAGAATACAGGTTAACTGTTTTAGTAAAACAGAGGCGGTTGTTGGGCACTCATATTCTATTTAAATGTTCAATTGAAACAAAACCATTTGAAAGTAATAATTATCAATGCATCAAAAAACTTTTAATTGGGATTGTTTTCTTATTTTGTGTGCTTATAAAATCAATCACGAGGCTATATTTTCAAGATATTTAAGATAAAATAAATAATAATTAGTTAGAATATGATTTGATCATCATTGAAGAAAATTTTAAAGTTTTTATACTCAAAATTAAATTGACGTATTTAATTTAAACAAATATTAAATTATTTATTAACAAGAGCTAGTTATAATATATAAAGTATAATACATTTAATCGAATTTCAACCATTTAGCCTATAAAAAACTACGGTGACTGATAATTTTGAAATTTACATAGTTAAAATAATATATTTATATTGGTATGCCTAATATGAATCAAATAATATTATGGTAAATATTTATTTATTTTTCAAATTACTTATTTAAATACAACATTTTTTTTTAAAATAAAATCCAGAAAAACAAAAAATTTTCAAAATAAATTTATTAAATGATTATATAAGAATAATAAATATATGTAGAAATATTTAAAATATGTAAAATGTATAAAGTATAATTATGTTTAATGTTAGGTATTAACATAAAAATATTTCACTAAATAGGAATTTACTTAGATCCCGGGACAATTAATAACAAAGGATAGATGCAACATGCAAACGAAAATGTTTTTTGAATATTTAAACTATGTTTAAATCGAAGTATTTGGTATATTTAAAAAACGAAATACAGCGAGCATAAATATAGTTTTGTAAATAATAAAAATAACTATAATAACTTGATTTTTATTTATAAACTGATAGAATTAATTTTTAACACAAACATTATTGGTATCATTATTATTATTATTATTTACGTTTGTAAAAATAATATTTTAATATATATATAATATAGTCCTTACATAAAATATTATTTTATATGAGGACTATACACACTGGTTTTATTTAAGGTGATCTGTACACGAAATTTTTATAAATGTCAAAAAAAAAATTAAAAAAATTAAAAAATGGTTTCGTTTTACTACCGTAATTTATTATTGTGTAATCGGGATATTTGTCAAATAACATATTTACACAAAAACCGTTAGATTTACCACAAACCCGCTTGGGTTCATAAAGTAATAATTTTAGAATTGAAATAGGTTTTATTTTAAAGTGCAGTGAGTAAAGCTAAATTAAAGAAATATGATGAGTTGTATGAGAGGTTAGGAACTAAAGAAGGGGAAAAAGAAGTGTACAGGCTGGCTAAGGAAAGAGAAAAACAGTCCAGGGACTTTAG
>JAIPRL010002322.1:50179-62050 GCA_025469235.1 Pemphigus obesinymphae | reverse complement strand
GTGTTTGTACTTATACCACCATAGGTATGAATAAATTTTTTTTGCATCTACCCAAATTGAAAAACCTGCGGGGTCCACACCCGTCCTGTCCAATTTTTTTTCGATCAATTTTCAAACATAAAATTTAATAATTAAATTTTAATTTCAAAAATAGGTATATAATACACATGTGTATCAGGTACATATTTTCAATTCTTTCTGCATTCAATTTAATTTAATTTTCTTTCTCTATGGCCTTATAAATTCATTACTAGCCTCATACTAAATTACCTTATTACGGAAAAATTTATTCATCCTTTTGGTATATGTACTTATACAACTATAGGTATGAATAAATTTTTTTTGCATCTACCCAAATTGAAATTCCTGCGGGGTCCACACCCGTCCTGTCCAATTTTTTTTTATCAATATTTAAACATAAAATGTATGATTTAAATTTAAATTTAAAAATAAGTATATATTACACATGTGTATTAGGTACATATTTTCAATTCTTTCTTTGTTAAATTCAATTTAAATTTCTTTCTCTATGGCCTTATAAGTTCATTACTAGACTCATACTAAATTACCTGATTACAGAAAATTTATTCATTCTTTTGGTGTTTGTACTTATACCACCATAGGTATGAATAAATTTTTTTTGCATCTACCCAAATTGAAAAACCTGCGGGGTCCACACCCGTCCTGTCCAATTTTTTTTCGATCAATTTTCAAACATAAAATTTATTAAATAAATTTTAATTTCAAAAATAGGTATATAATACACATGTGTATTAGGTACATATTTTCAATTCTTTCTTTGTTAAATTTAATTTAAATTTCTTTCTCTATGGCCTTTTAAGTTCTTTACTAGCCTCATACTAAATTATTTTATTAAGAAAAATTTATTCATCCTTCTGGTGTATGTACTTATACAACTATAGATCGACCCAAATTGAAAAACCTGTGGGGTCCACACCTGTCCTGTCCAATTTTTTTTCAATCAATTTTCAAACATAAAATTAACTTATTAAATTCTACTTTAAAAAAATAGGTATATTATACACATGTGAATTAGGTACATATTTTCAATTCTTTCTTCATTAAATTCAATTTAAATTTCTTTCTCTATGGCCTTATAAGTTCATTACTAGCCTCATACTAAATTACCTAATTACAGAAAATTTTTTTCATACTTTTGGTGTATGTACTTATACAACTATAGGTATGCAGAAATTTTTTTTGCATCTACCTAAATTGAAAATCCTGCGGGGTCCACACCCGTCCTGTCCAATTTTTTTTCGATCAATTTGCAAACAAAAAATTTATTAAATAAATTTTAATTTCAACAAATAGGTATATAATACACATGTGTATTAGGTACATATTTTCAATTCTTTCTGCAATAAATTTAATTTAATTTTCTTTCTCTATGGCCTTATAAATTCATTACTAGCCTCATACTAAATTACCTAATTACAGAAAATTTTTTTCATATTTTGGTGTATGTACTTATACAACTATAGGTATGAATAAATTTTTTTTGCATCTACCCGAACGTAATAAAAATAAAATGATTTGTATAAAATTTAAAATTGTCAATTTTGACCGCCTAATAGTCAATTTCAGACCACTGGGCGTTACATTGAGTAATAAAAATAATAATATTGTCAAATGTCAACAAATTAGGAAAACGATTTCTAACAATAAATTCAATATTGTTATTCGTAGTGGATTATGACCGGCGATTGTGTTGTGCGCAGAGGTTAGTCGGGCAACGAAACCGGTTTATTATCGTTTTGTTTAGTCCAAATACAACAGTCGACCGTCGTCGAATATAACTTGACTTCTAATAATTTTATCGAAAATCGCTTATGTTAATATTTAGATAATCATAATCTTATGATGTTTAATTTTTTATAGAAGTTATTATACACTAAAACTACTCAATTTTTCGGAAACGTGCATCTCCCAATACATGTTTTACGCGTAGAAAAATAATGGTGTAGCGTCCTCTTAAGCGCGATTCACACTTGTCCGTCCCGGACCGCCACGGACCAGCACGTACCGTCACGGAAACGGCACATTGGACCGGCAACAACCGACACCGGTGAGCACGCACGCACGTATTCGTTGATATCACTGATATGAGTGATATGACCAACTTTAAAACAATATCAATACAATATTTAATTAATCATTTTCAATATCATTGTATACTATTATATTGGTTATAATAATATTTAAACTTTTTAAGAGGCAAATAAGTACCAATTTTTGTTTTTAACTGGCACTAGAAGTCCGAAAAACTACAGTTAGGCATACCTACTTTAACTGTAGTTAATTATATAACAAAAATAAATATAATACAATTTGAATTATATATATAGATTATAATAAATTCCATGCAAAATCAAATTATATATTAAATTATAGTAAAAAATAATGTCGGTTGGCCACTATAATATTCACACTACACCAACACGATATACGTAACGTCATCGACCGGCACCGCAAAACATTCTCGACGAGAATGTTGGAACTTGCCGGTGGATGCCGGTGGTTGACGTTACGTATAGATGGGAATTACCTCATTACATAGTATGGTAACTAAGTTTCATTATGACGGTTATGTGCTGTGCTGTGCTGTGCCGGTCCGTGACGGACAAGTGTGAATCGCGCTTTATACTCAATTCATATTGTTAAGAGGATGTTACACTCTCATTTGTTGTCTCTGTCTATCTAACAGATAATATAGCAAAATCACACTACGCAGATTTGAAATTTTGGCGTTTAGGTTAAATTTAGAGTATAAACACCTATTTCAAAATTTAAAGCGAGGAATATTTTCGAATGAACCCCATGAGCATTTTGTAAAATATCGTCTGACGAAAAAGTTAAAGCTATTTAAAAATATCAAAAACTAAAAATGCCGTAACTTTTTTTTTAGACAATATTTTACAAAAAACCCATGAGATTCACTCGAAATTATTTTTCTTGTTAAATTTGAAAATAAGTGTTTAAGCTCTAAATCTAACCAAAATGCCATAATTTCAATTTTGCGTTGTTTAATTTTGCTGTATTGCCAATTAGATGGATGGAGACAGAAAATGCGGGTATAGCATCCTCTTAACGCGTTCTATGGAGTGAATAGCCGGTGGCCAATCTATAGCATGATTGTATCTACAACTGTGATCTATAGTACTTAATTTATAATCAACGATAATATTCAGCGCTGTAACAAGAGGGCTATGGCCTGAGGTGCTTACGTCCCGAGCGCAAGATTTGAAAGGGTGCAAATAATTCAATTTTATTATATATTATATTATATTCAATTTTGAGGCGTCTCGGAGAGGAGGGAAATAAATAATTTGAAATGATTAAATTTTAACGTAAATGCGTTTAATATACCTACACGTTTTAAAATTGTGTAAATTGTTGGGATTTTAACCATAATCGAAGATAATATCAATATTATCCGGAAAGACTGGCTCACGGCGCATAAAGAGTGTGTTTATAAAAGATGACACGCATTCTTTCCTTTTATGTTGGAATTGACAAAAAAGAGTGCCTGTGTAAAGGCAAAAACCGTAATCATTCCCGCGCGATTGTAACGTTGCGCGTGGAGTTTCGACAAGATCAGTTTTGGCTCGGCGCATCTTCGCTTCCATCTTAACGACGTCGTATTTATTGTGCACGGATTTGCATCCGGATAAACAGTTTTACACAAATTAACCAATTCATCGTAGACTTTGTTCTTTAGATTTTGTTTGTATGATCTTTCGATTTAATTTTCTATATACATGGAAATTCCCGATATTTATCTAAGAATTCACTTATGAATTCTTTAGATAAATGTATTGAGTCACTCATAATTTAATTTTTTTATTAAATAATTTGAAAACACCGAACCACGTTGGCAAATCGTCTACGATAAGACTGCTCGTGTAAAGAACGACAAAAATTACTGGCACTGGCGATAATCATTTAGGAATGTTCATCTGATAAACACGCGTGTTTACCCTCATAAAGTTAGCAGCACAACTACCTATATAGAAAATACCTATTAAATAAGTGGCGTAATTAGATAATTAATCTGGGAGTGATATTATTTTTATTTTTATAAAATATGTAAATGGTTTTTACTAATAACTAGGTAACAAATAAACAATAATTAATAACAATAAAAATAATTTAATTATTTTTGATTTTTAAAATGTATAATATAAATTCCATTTTTCTTGGTTTCTGTGCTAAAATATCAATTATTTCATCGGGATTTAATTTGCAGTGTACTGCCATCATTGCTAACCCATTCAACCATTCCTATTAAGTTGGCATATAAGCATTAATTTTTTGCAAATTACAAAATTAACAACAGTTATGTACTCATTTCTTATTACCTCTCCCATGATTATGCTTCTGAGATATGTTTTTACTCTTTTGAAAGTGGATAAAATACACTAGGATATGGTGGTCGAGACTGGTAAGATACACAGAATTTTCAAAAGTAAAAATATATTTGGGTGTATGTATATACTATATTTTGATCACATACAGCAAGTGCTTCGAGGCCAGATTTCGGAACAGTATTCCATTTATTTATTTTTCGATTCCATAGCTCATTTCGATTAGTCATTTGTCAAAACACTCTACATCAGGACTATAAAATTTTATAAGTTTGTTTAAAGGATAGTTCTTCATCTTTTGTTTTGTGTATTTTTTGAAAATAGGCATTCAAACCCTATATAAGCATAAGAATTCAATGTTTTTGAAAAATAGACGCAATTTATATAAATATTATATTACACCACTTTATCTTTGAAAATGTCTGAATGAGACAAACCCCGATTTTTTAGTTCTAGTATAAAGTAATCAAGGTATGGTAGAAAAACTATAATTTTAAAATAGATTTATACATATAATTCTTTATCTGTAATAGGATTTGCCCAGCTTTTTTGTTTCGTAACTATATTATACTATATATAATATATACGAAGACAAAACTATGTGTCGTTAATAAATTAATTAAAATTTTTACCTAATTAATCATTGAACTTAAATTTGATTTTTATTTTAACTATATATTAGTGTAATATGTTATTTTACTTATTTAATTATTTATATATAATTTAATATGTTGGATAAATGAAGGCGATGTTATGACAGCATTAATGCTAAGCATTTTCCTTGAAACTGCCGGCTATACAGGAAAAAAAAAGAGTAGGTATATGTTATAAATTATAGTAATAGTTATTTGCTCAAAATATAAAATAAATAAATAAAAATATCCCCTATATCCTCCCATAATTACGCTACTAATTAGTTTATTAAATGTTGAATTGTTTAATTGTTGATAGTTTGTTGGAAATTGTTAGAATACTCCCAAGTTTGTTGGACACTATTTTCTCCGCTAGAGCTTTTTTAAGTGTTGTGCTGCTAACTTTACGTCTTTACACAAACAGCACAATATATTATCACAGTGTTTTTTCTTAGTAAAACTTATAGAGATTAATTTATTGAACATTGTTGGAGTACTCCCAAAATTTTTTTGGAAATTATTTTTGCCATATGTGTATTGTAGAGGATGTCATACCTACAAATTTTCAATGAAAAACTTGTATTTGCATTTTTCATTTTTATTCACTTACAAGCATATCAGATGTAGGTACGAAATAAAAACAAATTATAACCATTGACATATTAGCTATATGGACCGCACATTTCTCACCCCCCGTCTACTCGCTAAAAGTTGGATATATAGTGAGATAGATCGTTGACATAAAACATGTGTATGAGATAGATAGAGATACGAGTTAGGAAGGACCATGAAATAAAAAGTAATCCATTAATTTTTTCCATGTATTTGAACCATAAATACAAATAAGAAATTCGCCAGCGTTAACCGGTGTGCAACACCGATCCCGTCGTCCCGATTAATGATCTAGTTCAGTGTAAAGATACACCGGTTTAGTTAGAAATTCGTGGCATTAATTGGTGTATCCCCTCCATAATTCTTATTATCAGTTATCACACATTATACAACATTTGTGGGTATAGGTATATTATAATATGGTTTTAAGAACATTAGAACATAAGGTATAAAATATGTATAATATAAATACCTCTTTAAAATTAATTATTTAATGTGAAAATTGATAAATGGTATTGTAATAATAGATAATAAAAAAAAGAAGTCAAGTTTGGGGTGGGGACATATCGGAATCGGTATTTCTCAACCACCTCAGTACAGCGGTCGAAAAAAAGTAAACCGGTGTGTCCCGATTTTAAATCCGTTTAGTCCAGCGAATTTCTTTAAATTACATCGGTTTATGTTGACGACCTCTCTCTTTACGCTCAGTCCATTTAGTTAATATGTCAATGATTATAACTAACAACATGATCTAATATCCTACAAAGCCGTTTTTCGACATATTCAATTTTTAAAAGTAGTTATTTAAAAAAAAAAAAAAAATAAATTATTATGATGATACAATATTGCATATAATAAAATATCGCAATTATACAAAAATAAAATATTACATTGACTCGAGAGTTTTTAAATTACCTTAAAAATAAATTTAAATATTTTTAAATTGTTGGATTTTAATTTTTTTAAAAATATTTTAAAATTGCCTATATAGAATTCCTTAAGATAACGCTACATATTCGATTTTTAAAGGGTTTTGTATAGGCAATTTTTTATAAATATTAAGAAAAATGAAAATCCAACAATTAAAAAGTATTCAAATATATTTTTAAGTAATTATATTATTTAAAAATAGTATTGTATGAATACCATTTTTAATAAATTTATTGTAAAATCACGATATTTGTTAAAAAAAAAACATGTTTACGCATTTTTCATTTTTATCAATTGTAGAATATTGTAGAAAGATGAAATGAAAAATAAATTATGAAGAATAAAATTATCTAGCGAGTGATGTAGCCGATTTATAGTATATTCATGTTTACACGTTTTATGAGCTGTTAAAAATTTAAAAAATCTATATTTTAAGTCGCTAGAGAATGTTGTTAACTAAAATTAATTTTTAATTTCGTATTTCTATGATATTTATATTATTAAAAATAAAATAACCACAACGCATACAAAGAACAAAACACAAGATGAAAATAGAACCCCTATATCCGTAAAGCTCTACTGTATAGTCTTACAAATATATAGGTATACGATAATGGGGAAAAAAGCCATGTTTATATATTAAAACATAGGACCAAACTATATTTTGATACATTATAAAAATATACGTATGACATACAAATGGTTTTTAAGGGATGCTGTATATACAATTTTAGAAACTTTTAAAAAAAATGAAAATCCAACAATTTAAAAATATTTAAATTTATTTTTAAGGTAATTCAAAAATATTCTCGAGTCAATGAAATGTTTTATTTTTGTATAATTGTGATATTTCATCTTATGCAATTGTATCATCATAATAATTATTTTTTCCATTTTTTTAAAAAACTACCTATAAACCTTTAAAAGTAGAATATATAGAAAAACGGCTTTGTAGGACATTAGATCATGTCGTTAGTAATAATTTGCTTTTATTCCGTACTTACGTCTAATATGTTTGTGAGTGAATAAAAATGAAAAATGCAAATACAAGTTTTTCATTAAACATTTATAGGTACGACGTCCTATACAATGAACACACAGGGAAAATAATTTCCAAAAAATTTCAGGAGTAGGTATTCTAACAATGTCCAGAAAATTGATCCCTATAAGTTTTCTAGAAAAAAAAAAATACTCTGACAATATGTTGTGCTGTTTGTGTAAAGTTAGCAGCACAAAACTTAAAAAAGCTCTAGCGAGGAAAATAGTGTCTAACAAAGTTCGGGAGTATTCCAACAAACTACCAAAAAATTTTTTGGATACAATTAATAAGTGTCTGCTGTGTCTTGTGCTGCTAACTTTATGTGGGTCGCGTGTTTATTTACGTTTACACACACATTCTTTCGGGTGTGATTGGAATGTCACATTCCAATCGCGCGGGAAATAGGGTTAGTGTAAAGGCTGCTAATAACACGGTAATCGTTGGATAAGTCTACCTATAATAAAATTCAACCGTGAAAATCTATTATTAAAAGTAGTTAGTATTTCTAGTACCTATTTATTAAAATAAAACATAAATTGTTTTACTTTAAATTCAACGTGTTCATTTATATTTTATTTTGATATGTACCCTACTACATACCTATAAAAAATTGTGTTCGGACTTTTTGTCTGGCATTTGATCTTATAGAATGTTTAACAATTCTTATTATATAGGTACCTATATAATATGCATATATGTGTACAAAGTCTTATTTTTTAGTTTTTTAAACCATTATTAAAGCTTATTAATATTTTTCAAAAACACTTATGAGATTATCTTCAAAATCGTTTTTTTTTTTTATAAGTTTTAACGTAGGTGTTTGATTTATAAAATCACTTTTAGAGGTCAGTTCGTTTGTTTTTCGAAAACACGTTTTTATTACTGAAAATCATTGGCGTCCTTTTAATATCGAGTAAAATTGATGAATATATATTATATAATAATTTTATATTATAATACCTTATAGTTAACTACTAAATGTTTTTTTTTTAAATATAAATAAGTAGATACTAATAAGTAGTTCCATAAACATATTATGTATTTTATTGTACCTAATTTTAACTATGCAATTGCCCTTATTTAATTCACATTTTTTTAAATTGGAATAACTAAAGTTCTTACCTTAATGATGTATCCAATTGTTTTTTCAATTTGTAAATGAAGATGTAACGAAGCACCAAAATCGGGTATATCAATATTTTTGGTTAAAAAACTCATTATCATTGCTATACTAATATCATGTCCTGAATAAAGATGCATCTTCCTCATTGTATTATTATAATTGGAATTATTTGAATGCAATTCCATGTTTAATGCAATTTCCTTTAGCAAAGGTCCTTCAAAATAAATTATACAAATATAATAATTTTAAATGATTATACAATATACATAAGTAATACAAAAACAAATTTAATTTTGATTGGGTATAATTAAGTTATAACAGTTCAGTAATATATTGTTAATAATTTGTTTGTATCTTTTGATTTTTAGATTACTATAGGTAATATAGGTATATAGGTATGCAATATACTATATACATAATACATATATTTGATTAATTTTACTGTGATTGAGGGACGGCATGTTTAGTGCGAATTTTGGGTGTTCAATTCAAAATGTAAGCTAAAAATCTATACCTAAATAATTTGAAAGTGGATTATATTTGGAGGATCATTGAAACGGAGAGATAAATTTTTATAGTATATAATAGTATATATTTATATATACTAATATATAGTAATATATATATATATTTATATACAGTGATGAGTGATGTAGTCGTAAAGTTTTTAGTGGATATACGCTGAAGCTTGAGAGATTTTACCCTACCTACCTAGTGGCGCATATTTTTTCTTTTATTTTTAGGTAGGAGGGGAGTGGTCCTCTAAATTATTTCAAGCCCCCTATTTTTTTAGAATTTTAATTTTTAAAAAAATTCAAAAACAGTTAGATCATTTAGATCAGCGTTTCTCAAACTGTGGTACCTACGCGTACCACTAGTGGTACGCGAATGAAAGGTTGCATGGCGCTAAAACGGAAAATAAATAAATAAATGTACATTTTTAATTGTATTTGAAATGGATAAATATGAAAATAAATTTAAAATAATATTATTTACGTATAATAATTATTCATTACAATGTAGTATTGTAGTACCTATGTACGTTGTACATTTTTATTATTTCGAATCACGGAAAATACGTCCATAAACTATAATCGTTGACACACATAGTGCACATACGCAGATAATTTCTGATTATTTTATATACGTATGCATTTAATCATCTTTTTTCATTAAAATAATAAAATAATAAAATCATTCTATTTTTATTCATTAGTGGTACGCAACTTTTTAATAATACGCATGAATGGTACGCGAAAAAAAACGTTCGAGAACCGCTGATTTAGATATTTTGACCATTTCTAATTATAAGTAATTATATACATACTTAAAACATGATGTTTAGATCTAAAAGCTAGAAAAAAAATCGACCATTTAGAGAGAACTAAATTTAATTCTGACAAAAAATTTGAACTCGTTGGCCTCTTTCTTAGGTTACCTATGTAAAGAGTCAATTTTTGATTAAAAGTAAAAATTTTTTTTTAAATGTACGAATGACGAATTTAAAGTATTTTGAAATTAAAATCAAATTTAAAAATAGTTGTAATTTAAATTTAAAAAATTCTTATAACTTTCTACATACTTAACCTAGCAAAAAGGTCGTCGAATTCAAATCTTTTTTAGAATTCAATTTGGTTCTCTCTAAGAGGTTAAATTTTTATCTAGCCTTAAAAATTAGGTCTAAGATATAATACAAATAATACAGTTTCCATTGGCGTAAACATGTTTATACCACTGAACAGTTGTTGTAGATAACGTCCCCTAAACAATGATTTTTAATATTATTTATATAGGTACCAATTATAATACAAATTTATTTTGCTTACCTATAATACATTTTTGCAGTCTTGGATTAGAATAAAATATTTCTACATTTTCTTTTTTCATAACTGTTGACCTTATTATTTCAAAATGATGAGGTTTGATCCATTCCGGTAGCGGTAAGTCATTAGATATCTTTGAGAATAATAATATTGAAACTGGTTATAGTTCTTACAAATAATGAAGTTGACCATACCTATTATTTAAAAAATAATTTAATACTTGCCTGACATACAAATAAGTCGTATAGTTTTATTAAATTCAGACTGGTGATCGGTTGTCCGCATTTTTCAGATAAATATGCCAATAATGGCGCGGTTATGTTTTTGTCGGTATTCTGGAAAAACTGAGGAAACATTTTGTTTACGATGGAATCGACAGACTGACATTTTCCCCGCTCGTTAAGTAACTACAAAAAAAATGTAATTTAATTAACTTATAAAACTGAGTGGCTTTTTACAATTGATAGATACGCATGTCCAATAAGTACAGTAAATTAGAAACTTAATAATTGTAAGTATATTAAAAATTAAAAATTAATTAATTAAACAATTTAATACTCTTACAAAAATAAATATATATTATAAAAAATAATAATATATATGATTGATACAATAATTCCAAATGATATTAACCATCCATTTTCACAAAATCTTTCTTATTTAAATTCCATATTATATAAATATATAATATATATGATATTTAGTCTATATAGACTCAAGCGTGTTAAACAAATCTAAGTATGAAAATGTATTTAATATAGTTTGTGACAGGAATTAAAAATAATTTTGATATATATACGACCAAGATATTCAATTAATTCTTCTTCTTCTTCTTCTTCTTCTCTTTCGCCTTCTCTCCCAACTATTTGGGGTCGGCCACCCTGGTCCTACACTTCCACTTAACTCTATCTCCCGCATCTTCTTCACTTACTCCCACCTTCTTTATATCACTCGCCATCACATCCCCCATCTCTTTTTCGGTCTTCCTATTCCCCTCTTACCAACAACATGCATTCCCCTTACTAATCTTACTTCCTCAGTCTCTTCCCTCCTTAATACATGCCCAAGCCATCTTAATCTATTCTCTCTAATTTTGTCTGCTATCGAAGCTACCCCTATACTACCTCTGATATACTCATTCCTTGTTTTATCCTCTCTAGTAACTCCACTCATCCACCTTAACATTCTCATCTCAGTGACACTCATTCTCTGTTCTATCTTTCTATCTACTGCCCAACATTATGTTCCATACATCATTGCAGGTCTCACCACTGCCTTATAAAATTTACCTTTTAACCTAATAGGGATTCTTTTATCACACAGA
>JAIPRL010002322.1:27202-50079 GCA_025469235.1 Pemphigus obesinymphae | reverse complement strand
CTCCCTACTCCTACCTGTCAATGTTCCTACATTCCACGTACCTACTCGCACTTTGAACCTATCCTGCGTACTCAAGTGCGAATCTAACCCAAAACACTTTGGTGCTTTCCCTACACCATCGACATCATGGCCGTTGGGTAGACTCGCACATATAACTGATGGAACGGCTACCGTAGCCGCTGTCAGGCTGGTACTGGTCATTTGGTCCCTTAGACTATCTCCACACCCAATTACGCAATTTTGTTTTTCCCGCGAACATCCGAGATGAGAAAACTCGCCTATATTCATTTTAAGACTATTCATACCTTTTTGACAAGTTGACATGCATATTTTATTTATTTTTTTATGGAACTTATTTAAAAACTAGTTCTAATACTAGAACTAGAACCTTAAACCATTGTTTTTTAAAAACATGGAATCGGAAACGTAAAAATATTAAAGTTCCAACTAGTGTTAACACTCATTTGACTTATTCGTAATCTGTATTAAAATATATAATTCCGATTCTGAATCTAACTGTATTTCGGATCCAATCTGTCAATTTGTATTTTGGTTTTTTAACCGAAAATCAGTAAGGGGTAGAAGCACTTCATTCGTCAGATAGGACACTTGTAGTGAATATGTATGGAATTTGTAATTAAAAATGTAAACGATTATAATAGTTTAATTTTATACTTGTTTAGCTGCACCGCATAGCTGCCTGTATAGTGACATGACACCGTTGTGTTGGTGGTGATAGTTCCTCGAGTTTGTCGTTGTTGACTGTGGCATGGCAGTGAGAGTAGCACATTATAATTTGTAATTATGGGTAATTTATATTTTAGGTAATAATTATTTTTTAATATCAGTGTTAAAATATTACCATAGAATACGTAAATAATTAAATATACAAATTAATAGGTATGATATTATTACATTTTATTAGCATTTATTTCGGTAGGTAGGTACCTACATTATAATATAGGTACCTATTATAAATTATATAGCAACTATGATTCAACTGTCATAGCCTATAAGCTATTTTTGTTTTATATATTTTATTCATTTCAAGTTTTGGACTTATTCGTGTATTCTGTCAATCCGGATTAACCGTATAACCCGGATTGCTAGTGTAATCCATTAATGTGGATTGATAATGTGATCTTTATCCGGATTGTTTATTTATCAATCCATATTAGTTATCCGGATACCACTGATTGATTTAGATTAGTTATAAACCCCTGTGATTATAACTTTTTACTTTCAAATCAAATTTTTATAATTTTTCAATATGGTATCTATTGTACTATGGTATCGGTACTTACTGTTCCATGATCTGGTGAATCGCTGTAAATCGGAATAGGCTGCCACACTGTTTCAGAGTTCAACCATTTTTGATAATCTTTTGGTGGATATATTCCAGCTAATACCATTGCCGCCGACATATAAGTCCGTCCCATGTAGGTAGTTTTGACTAAAATCTCACTGTCCAAGTACATATCATTTAAAAAACCATTACTGTATAAGCTTCGAATTATTTGTCCTTTTTTATACATATGTTGTTTCCCTTTCTGTTGATTAATGGTGTTTGATAAAAAAAAAAAAAATATGAACATTTTAGGTTTTTTAGTTCTTAATATTTGACAAATATACTGCAGGTCGTGTGCAAAGAGTGAAACCCGTTTTCGGACGAAAACTTGTCTGCCACGCTCAGGTTTGAATTATTATACAGCGTTACCCAAATTAACGCGGTATACCATATACGTGTACCATGTCAATAGTCAATAAATATTGCAGGCGTTCTGTATGCGAACGTATCGCTGTTCGACTATGGAGGGGGTGCGGGGTGGTAAACGGTCGTCACTTGCGCGACGGGTTTCACTCTTAGAACTACCTAGTTCACATGAGCGTTAATCGCGCGTTAAATGCGCGTTGACATTGATACCATTGTTTACATGGTTACCGATTTTACGCGTTAACTGTTAAGCACGCGTTTATACCCTAGTCAGTTGAGTGTTGTATTCTGTCGAAGGTGTATGTTGCAGATGCGATTTATTTATAAATGCTTTATCGAAGAAGACAGCGTCATAGCCAAAAAGAACGAAAATATTGGGTTCATCCTATTTTACAAAATACAATTACTTCAAGCTTATATATTTTACACTTTATCTGAGTTGCAGGAATTATAAACCTACATTTTTCAATTACTTTAGGATGTCAATTTTGTTTTTGTTTGAATATTGACCATACTTATCATTCCCAAATTGAGGGCCTTTTTTTTTCGTCGATGAATAAATCAATATCAAATTTTTCGTCACCCATTTTTGATTTTAAAGAAAACTTTTTCGAAGAAATAATTGAAAATATTGGACAGCAAGAATCTATCGCATCAAAACGCGCGTTGCAATTGAACACATTAATGCAAATCTATGTTTATGTTTAGATATGTTCTAAACCGCGTTGACGAGCGTAGATAGAGTACTTGCGTTATCGCGCTTATCGTTATCGTTATCGTTATTGCGCCGTTATCGCGGGTTTGTCCACCAACGCGTGTTATCATAATATGTACAGTTAATAGTAATTGTATAGTAGGTAATTGTAAACGCCTGCCATGTGAACTAGGCCTTAAAGTGTGACAAAGTCTATCTATGTAAATTTAAAATGGTACAGGGCTTAATCTATATATTGACTATGCATTTTGATTTATTATTGAATCGTTATATAATTTAACATTATAGAGTTTTTGCACAACATAAATTAAAAACTCTGTTAACGTTATTTACCAAAATATGTTTATGCGCAAGCGCTCCAAATATCTATACGGTTAATATAATATGATTATCGTAATCGGTTATTTTGAATCATTTAACGGACACGGTAAATTATTAATTTATTGTGCTAAATGATCGGTTATTATGACACAGATTTTTAATTATCACCATATTATTTTTTATTTTTCTGTGTTATCACACATCATATTTTAACAAATTTAATTGAAAACAATTATACTTTTTAATTATTTCATTTAAATAGGTTTTTTTTTATGCGTTTAAATCTTATATTTTTCTTTTTATACACCGTTATGGATACAAAGTCTAATAAAAAGGAAAGTTTAAGATTCCCTACAAAAGACGATTTGAGTCTTACGACAAGTTTTATGTTATAATCCTTACAATGACAGTAAACAGTGATCCATTATTCATAAAAATGTTAATCAATGATCAAATAAAATATGTTCACTTCAAACTATAAAATAGCATATTCATAATGATTAGGTATAATAAATAATGCAAATATAAAAAAAAATGAGAACAATAACAAACAAACAATAATAGTATTGGCAATTAATAATCATAACAAGGTCATATCGATATCAATATATATCTGATATCAATTTATTGTATATGAAAGTTACGGTAATGCAAAAACTAGAGTTTCAGTATTACCATTGATTATATATATATAATCAATGGTATTACGCTATTTCTCACTTAACCGAACGTAATTTTTCCTGTAAAGTTTAGCGTGTGTTATGCAAAAACTCTATTTATATTTGGATTATAATGTATATCTACAATCCAGTATATTAATATTTAATCTATACGTATATAAGACTTATTAAGATAAAAGTCATAATTAGGGCCCTGATATTGATGACTTTTTTTTTTTTTTTTGGAATGTCTTAGGTGATGCTTTCCTAGCTAAAAATATGATTCAATAACATGTGAATTTAAATAACTAATTGTTATTTTGCATTTTTTAGCATTTTTTGTTTTTTTTTATTTTTTGAAATTTTTTGTTATTTTAGGTCATTTTTTAAACTATTTTTCAATAATCGTCAGAAAATTCACGAGCTCACTATTATTATTTTTTTTTCACTTATAATTTCACATTTGTAGATACATACGTTTTAGTTTTAAAAAGTACATTACACAGTAATTTGAGAAAAACTACAAATAAAAAATATAAAATATGTCATATAAAATAATACATACCTATACCTAATATAATATAATTATTTCTTATTCAACTCCATATTATTTTCAATTTTCATTATATTATCATTTCACAATACATAGACTGTCACCGTTATCGGATATCATAAATTTTAATTTTCTAGATTAAAACCTGCAGTATTCAAAATGCGTGTAAATTCAAACTTTAATCAAATTATTTATTTTAAATAACTCATAATATTTTTTATTATATATATTTATTTTTTACATAAAACCAATTTTAAAATTCAAATTTAAATATATGTATTTTAGTTATTTAATATGCATATATATTAATTGTAATTAATAAAATAATTATTAAAAAAATTAATTATTTAAGTAATTTATACAATTTTAAAGGTTTTTTTTATGTTTTTATTTATAAATTAAATTTTTCAAGGTTATTGTTCTAAGTTTTTAGGGAATTTTTTGAGTTTTTTAGATCATAAATGCATTTTTTTTTTTTTAGGTCATCAATATCCAGGTCTTAGTGATCATCATTTTTTTAATAAAAAAGCATACTTTTTAAATATAATAATATTTTGTCCATTGAATATTGATTCATTTGTTGACATAAGTACCTATATAGATAAAACTGCAATGATTATAGAATTATATAAATACCTTTGTTAATTCACCTCTTCCTTCAGGAAAAGCATTCGCGAATGGGTCTGTTTTGTATTTGAATATAGGTGCTCTATCTCCGTGACGGAAAAGCTGTAAAATATTCGTAATACATTTAAATTACAAATAGTTTTTTTTACACATTTGTACATTTTAGTATTAGAACTATTTTCGAATGTACCTATAATAAATATAATTATATATTTTTATTTTATAGGTATATAAAATAAGTACTTATACATAATATTCGTACATTTTTAAATTAATTATATAAATGCGATTATAAGAATAAGAATATAAATCGTAAATAATATTATTACACAATAATCTTAAAAATATATAGTTTTGATATCAAAAGAAAAACCATGGCTTTTACTGTACTTCCTCGAAGCCATTAAAAAAAACCAAAAATACTGTTTTGACTTACACCAGGCCCGCCTGGAAGAAATAATAATATAAAAAAAAAAAATGGCCATAGACTTTTTCATTAGTTTACTGATTGAACCACGACCTTAAATTTACCAACTAATTTTCTACTGGACTTAATTTTACAGACTTGTTTTTCTAAAGTGAGGTGGGAAGTAGTGGTTGAATTGGAAAAAATAATAAGAGCTTAGTTAAAAAATCAGCTTTCCGGAATATATTAGAAAAAAAGTAAACCGCGGAAGACTTTTCCCCCCACACTCCCTATCCAACATTTCTCAACCACAGAAATTTTTAAAAATATTTTTTAATTATTATATAACAGGAATATAATATAAAAAAATACAACATTTTCTTTTACATCAACGTTTTGGGTTACATATTTTCGAGAAAGCATAGTTAAGGCATTTCTATTTTAAAATAATTGAACATTTATTCCTTTTAAATTAATTAAATAAACTGTAATTTGTAAATGTAGACCAAAATGTAATTTTAATATAATTTTCCATTACATTTTTTAATAAATGATTGATAAGTAGTTAAAAAGCTTCGAAAATTATATTTTGTTAATTATACGTCAATACATCAATTTATCTGTGCTACTGTGTACATTAAAGTGTACATTTAAAATCTATGATATTTATACTTTCTGATTTATAATAATTTTTGGTCGTTTTTGGTATAGATTTCCTGTTCACTACCTAGTGGAAAAATCAAAAATTGACTTCTTTAAAGTATCAACTACAATAAATTTCCTATCAGAAAGCTTAAACTGCATTAAACTCCTTTAACCTAAAACATCCAAAACATAGTGATGAGTGGTAGAAGTGAAGCGCAAATCGCCATTTCACTACCTAATAAAATTAAATGTAAACTGCAACTACCTAATAACAGAAATTTATCGGTGTCACATTGATTTCACCAAGAATTCACTATAGTTTTAGGCTTTAGCCATCCATGGATAATGAAGATTATTTATTACTACTTATGATACCAATATGAATTAATAAGATCTACTATTTAAAATTTTATATCGTGATTTTTTTATTTAAAACCTATTATGCGATAAGGACAAAAAACATTCGTTTTCGTAATTTCATTATTTTTCCAAAAAAAATTGACATTTTTAAATAAATAAAAGGGTACGCTGTTAAAGAGTAGATCCGTCCCCCTGCGTCCCTCTCCAAACCCACCACTGGTGGGAGAGTAACTTAAAACACGCAAAGTACCCAACAAACATATTATATAAGTACCTACAATAGAAAAAGAAAATCATTTTAAATTGGAACAAAAGCGGGACGTTTAGTGAAATCAGGTACATTTTACCGTCCCGCCTAACCTTTAAAACTTAGTGGGATACTTGCTCGAAAATCGGTACTGTTCCAACAATATCAGGACTTCTGGTTACTTTATGACTGACGATGAAGTCAGTCGGGTCTTTCGGAATCCCGGCACTGGAAACGGGCAGAGAGTGAGCAGTCTACTCGGGAAGGTCCATGTCTCCAGCACCGCCCATTTCAAATTTTCAAATCAAACACGGAGCATTCGTTTGTGCTACATTTGTGCCGGATTGTGCCGTCAATCTCGTCGTTTGTTCTCAATGCCTTCCAAAATTATCGTCGATTTCAGTTGGCGGTGCTGGGTACATGGTAAGATCAAAACTCGATTTTCAAGTTCCAACCAAAACTGTTTCATTGTGCTACGTTTGTGATGAATTGTGCCGTTAACCACGTAGTTTGTGCTTAATCCCTTCCAGAGATATATTTTAGTCATATTGTAGGTACTTTGAGTTTTTTTCCTACCTAGTCATTTTTTTTCGATTACCAACTGGCAACTAATAATAATTTTAAATTAGTATAATATATTAAACTACAAAAAATGTAATACTCTCATAAAAATAAAAATAAATATATATTAGGCATAAAAAATAATAATATACATACGAGGACAAAATATATAATATACATGTATAATGTATATTGTATATATATAATATATATATAAGTAAAGTAATTATATATTATAAAAAAATAATATATTTAAAAAAAATGTATTTAGAGTATTCGAAAAAAGATTATAGGTAATAACTAGTTTCGACGTAATGCATTATCAGATTAGAAAATAATAATAATAAGAAATAAAAAAGGAATACAAAAAATATGTAAATTAATAAACAGAATACATAGAATATATTATAACGATAATAGCATTATTTCATATTTGTTCCAAGTTAATTTTAAATGCTGTTAATAAATTATTTTATTCTGTTTAAGCTAAATTATATTCATATTATATTTTTGGATTTTACTTTTATTCTTTATATATCTAATATGTTTTTTATTATTATTATCTATTCAATTATGAAGTGTATGATTTTGATTATTGAATTGTATATATCTAATCTATAACTGATTCAAATTGTTTTAAATCTTGATTAATATCTTTAACATTTAATAGTTGATGTAAGTTAAATTTATTACTTTTATTTAAAAAATTGACTTAATTTTTATTGATACTGTATATTTGTTTGATACAAAGTTGAAAAAAAACATCAGAATTTAAAAAAAAAATTATATTCAATTATATCCTACTAATATTCACAATATAAACATAAAAATAACCAAATACTGTTGAAATAATTCCTGATAATCAAAAATGTTTTTATTAAAAACAATATGTGTAAATGTAGAACTATAATACAATTACATCCATTTATTAAACTATATAAAAATAATCATTCTATTTGACCTTTTATATATTTTAAATCGACTTCATCATATTATTTAGCTAAATATTTAGATTCATATATTAAACGTAAATTAATTACTACAGGTTACTCAATAAATATTACATACGATTTTATAGATAAAATTAACAAATTAATATTGTACCAGGACTCAAAATTATTTTATTAGATGTAAAAAAACCTTTATACTTCTATTCAAAAACTCGAAGCATTAAATATATTTTTATTGAGATACATTTACACACAATAGTGGTTTTAATAATAAAGAAAATAATGAAATTATTCATTCCGTTAACATTTAATTAATCAAAATTAATTTTAATATGATAAAAATGTATATTTCCAAAATGATGGTTTCGTCATTGGTAGTCCTAAAACGTGTCATACTTTCTAAATATAGGTGCATGTAAAATTATGAATCGATTTACATATTAATCTATAAGGTATAAAAACAATACATAAAAGATATTTCAGATGATATATCGATGACGCTTTCATTCTATTCAAAGGTACAAATAGACTGGTAGAAGTTATGGTTAAAAATTTAAACAAAATTACCTAATAAAAATCCAATTTACACTTTAAACACAAATTGATAATAAAATTAACTTTTTAGATCTTACAATAGATATCTCTAACAAATGTTATTTCAATATATAAAGAAAACCCACTCAAACTGATACGATAATAAAATACCAAATGATTCTAATCATCTCCTTATTATATAGACTCGAACGTGTTCACATAAACAAATCTAATTAGGAAAACGAATTCAATATAATTTGTAATATAGGAATTAAAAACAATTTTTATATAAACACGATCAAGAAAACATAATTCTATTAATATACAAACTAATAATAATTAAATTAATTATTATTCTATAAAATACCATAACTTTTTATCAGATAAATTTGCTAATATTCTAAATAATAATAGTAATAATGTAAAAATAACCTTTAAAACTAATAATAATTAAATTGAAACCATAAATAATAAATAAAAAATAAATCTTCTATTACTATGGTAATTATGATAATTATAACTATGATAATTATGGCATTTATAAGCTTATATGCAATAAATTTAACATTATAAAAACTAGTAGAAGTTTCAAAATTCGATATAAAGAACATATTTCAGAAATAGAGTTTAAAAACCTTTTCTAATTTTACTAAGCACGTCTTATAATGTTGTCATAATATACATTTAAATATAGAAAAAGATTTAATAATATTAAATAACCAAAAATATATATACATAAATTCAGTAGGTATTAGAAGAATTACTCATTTATAACGAAGTAAAACATAATAGTTTTAATATTTTAAATATACAAACATATTTTAAAGATAATGTTAATAATTTATATTTACCAATGCATTCTGTTTATTAATTAACATATATTGTGTAGGTATTCCTTTTTGTTTTTTTATTAACCATTTGTAACCTGATGAATGATGACTTACAGTCGACACTAGTTGTTACCTATAATCGTTTCTTGAATAGGTACTCTAGGCACATTTTCTTCTTTATGTATTATTTTACATATTATATAAAGTTATATTTTATAATATATATTTATTTTTGTAAAATTAAAATCCGCATGCTCAATTATTTTTTATATTTAATTGTATATTTATATAATAATATATACATTTGCAAATTTTTCAGAATAAGAATAAAATATACATCTACTTAGTTATAAATGCACGGCTATGGTTTATTAATTTAAGATTTTAAATAATTATTTTTGAAATTACTAAGAAATAAGAAATATTGGTTTGAAAAAATCGTATTTTTAACGTTTTTACATAATTTTTGGGTAGTTTTTCTTTATACATTAAATAGAGTTATTGGGAAAATTTAAAAATGACATTTTTACACATGTCATGTCATTCCCTTTTCATCCACCCATAAGTGATAAGTGTGCTAGGAGTGTCTTACACCACAGTATTTTTCCAGGTAGTAATTCATATATGCAGTGGCGTAGCCAGGATTTAAGCAAGGGGGGGCCAATAAATACCATAATTAAAATAACATTTTTGTTTTTTATTATATTTAAAAAAGTAATATTAGCATTAATAAAATATTTACTGATTACTAGAATACTTAATGCTTAGGTAACATAATAATAAATAACTAATAAATTATAGTAAATAAATAATATGTAATAAATATAATGTTAATATTTAAATAAAAAACTGAAAAATAAACTTATTAACTAGTCAAAATATATTTTATTTATTGTGTCCAATCTAACATTTGCATCCTTCTGGGAGATCTTTTAGAAAATTCCAACAAAATATCTTTCTCTATTTTGTTATAGTTTAACTCATCTTTATTTATGTTAGTTAACGCCAAGCTAAACTCTTATGCTACTTTAGATATATACTTATATAGATATTAATTTGATAATTTATACACATTTAATAGTTCAGTAAATTAGAACTTGAATATTAGAATTTGATTTAATTATTAGAACAGCTATCTATGACTATGTATACATAGATAATGCATTATCTTTTGCTCATCACATATTATCGTGGTTAACCTAATGAAACTTGGTTACTAAATTTAACAAACACAAGTTTTGGTTATTGATAAGATAATAAAAAACATAATTAGGTTTATCGTGAAAACATGCGTTAAGTACGTTAATAATAAATAAGCCATAAATCTTATACTATAAATTATAAAGCTACTATTGTTAAAATTAGATCATATAAAATTGCTATAAAAAAAAATGCCCATGGGAGGGGCCATGGCCCCTCTGACCCCCCTGGCTACGCCACTGCATATATGTGTACCAAGTTTGGTTGAAATCGCTATTTATTATAGTTATGGTGGAACATACATAGGTATACACATGCCCCCGCGTAAAATTTTTTTTTTATATATGTAATATGTACTTATGTTATAAAAGATAATTTGGATACGTACCACAGCGACGAACTTCAAGATCGAAGGGTCGTCAAACCGACTGCGACTGCTGGCGACATCGTTGCTGTAGTTAATTCCCCACTTATGATACGAAAACAGGGAACCAGCCAAGATGAAAACGGTGCAAACGCCAAAGAACGCCTTTTTGCAGTTGAGGCCGCTATTGCAGTCGAACGCCATATTTCGTGTCGGAAGGGTCGGATAGATAAAGCTGTAGTTATGCGTATATTATATTTACTCGTAAATATAAGCGATTTTGTTGGGCAATACAATATAAGTCACTAACAGACACAGTTCGCTTCCGTTTCATTTATCATTTTGCAAAAAATTTCGTTTTTTTTGTTTTTTTTTTTTTTGTTTTGCGACAATCAATAACGAACCGTTATAATTCGTGGACTGCTGGCTTATCGAGGTGAATTCGTCGTGATTGCAGGTTTTATTCTGCGAGCGGTGATGCTATCAGAAATTCAGCGCTTCACGCGTGCTTTTACGAAACGACCAAGTAACGCTACTCTGGCAGCGAAACTGAATCGTTATATTATATATTATCACATATTTGAATTATGTTTTACAATATAATATACCTACTATTATTAAATTATATTGTGCAGGAGTGTGAATTATCGGATACGCGCGATGACGAGACAGAGGTTATCATAATATGTACAGTTGATACTTCCTCTCCGCAAATTGTGGCCGTTAATGATGGGAAAATAGGTACCTACTAGGATACTAATAGTATTATTACTATTTATAACGTATACATAACGTAATATATACGTTATAAATAGTAATAATATATATATATATATATAATTTAAGAATTTAAGAGTTAATAATATCGGCTAGGTTTATTTCATAAATGTATAGGCGATTTAAATTGTATGTAAATTTTAATTTGCTCGTATAATATTTAAAATATATAATAGTATTTTATACAAAAGCGGAAAGTGTCATATAATATAGGATAGACTAAAGTTTTAAGTGTCCTTTCAATGGTGGAATTCACGGAGATTATTATTTTTTAAATCATATGAGAACCAGAGAACCCTAATACTTTTTTCATATCATGCGATTATTCACATTCTTTAATACATCACACATTGGTCATTATATGATATTTGAAATGCATTTTAGTGCTTGAATAATTATTTTTAAGGCAAAACTCTTTGCCTGAAAGAAATTTTAACATTTTATTGGGAAATTCAAGCAAACGAGTGCCTAAATGAAGCTATCTTGTAAACCTACACTATGAATGAGTCAAACCGCTGTATATATATACGTTTCACCAGATAGGTATAATCATAATATATAATCAATTTCTGCAATTTTAATTAAAACTTAAGCTACCTACTATATATGTCTATGAAACAATGAGTTTTATCTTAAAATGTTTTATTTAAGTTCATTAAAATTAAAATACTTGTAAAGATATAATTATTTAATAATTATATCTTTTTTGAAAAAATAGGGATTTTTCAAAGTTCTTTTTAAATACATTTTCATTTAGTATTTTTACATTTTATTTATTTGTTTAAAATAACAGTTCCCTTGAAAATTCAAAAATATAAATCATATCTTCTTCTTCTCCTAATTATTTGGGGTTACCATGCTCAACAAACATTCACATTCCTCCTTTTCAAAAGTCTGCTAACTCTCTGATCCTATCTTATGTTCCTATTCCTATATTATACGTACCTAATCTTACTTTGTACCTTTGTAGTACCCCTTTGTACAACTGACTGTCGATCTGACATAATTTAAATTAGTCGCCTTTTATGACAGGCACGAGGGAACCGTGGAGGTACCTATTCTGAATTGCGGATTTTTATATTAGCTAAGAGTTAAAAGTTATAATATTGTATAATACCTATAAAGATTGACCAAAATTAATTATAATTTATATTATGCTATTAAATAGGTACTAATATACTTAATTAATGCTCATAAAATATATAATATAAATACGTTAAATTTATATATATATATTATATATATTGATGATTAGCATATAGGTACAAAGTACATATTATTATAATCAGTGTCGGACTGGCATCAAAAGGCAGGCCTATGCCGGGTTGCACAAACGACCAATAACTAGTTATGGAATTGATAATTTCGAAATCGAATCGATAAAATATTTACCTGTTGCTCAAACGGTTTTTATCTTTTATCAATTTGATAAATATGTCGCAATCGACTTGATAAGTTGTAGGCTCGATTTTGGATCAACAAATTTATCATCGAGTCCTACAACTTTGTTGGATCGATTGATTAATTTATTTTATCATATTTTTCAATTTTGATAATACAAATTTATATTGACTTGCGACTTGTATATAAATGTTGTCTTAATTGCGTTTATTTTTTATTTAATTAAATCTGACATTTTTATATACATATTATATAGATATATATATTTATATAATCATGTCGAGTGTGTCTTCGTCATCTTCCGATTCTGACGAAGAATATTGTATAGAAGTAATGATTAATTTGCCAAGACCAAGATTTTATCGTGATCGTTTTAATGTTTTTTATAATATATAGTTTTGGCTTTATTAGTTCCAATAGGATTTTCTTCTCCGCATCCGACACATTTTTACTCCTACTTTTTACTCCTTTGTTAACGGAAGACATAATTATACAATATAATATTTAAATACTACATTAACATTTAACACTTCTATTTTAATAAAATAACATCACTGTTGACAAATACTGTACTTATACATTATACAGTATTTGTTGTTAATAAAGTTAATATTAATGGAAACTAGCCCACTGGGTCTGAATAATATTGTTATTAATAAACTGTATATAACCAATGATGTATCAACTTTTTTGATACCACTGATAACGTAACCATGGTTAACACACAGAATTTTGTGGTGTTTTTGAATGTTTGTGCAACAATCTACTGCTTAATTGACTCGTTAAAGATGTTTATCAGATTGTTTATCAAACCAATAATACACTTTGTTTAACTGTTTTTATAAATCGTTTGTGCAACCCAGCACTAGTCCGCGATTTGATCAAATGGCCCATATAGGCTGTAATGAATGAAAAATACTAATCGTTACACTTAAGAGGACGGCATATATACAAATTTTAGGCGTTCTATATTATATACGAAATTTTTAAGAAATTTTAACAAAAAAAATATCTAACAATTTAAAAATATTTAGGTACATTTTAAAAGTAATTGAAAAATAATTTCGTGTCAGTACTACTATATTTATTGTTGTATAATTAAGATATTTATTTACAAAACCACTTAATAAAAATTTTTTTTTCTCGGACTGCAGAAGTCATAACTTATTAAGAAACACATTATAATAGACACAATACAATTATCTGTGTTTTACCGTCGTCCTTCTTTCGATAACATAAATAAGAACTGATGTTTATCATCTGCAAAAATTCCCCCAAAAAAAAGATTTTTATAAAATTAATAACTTTTTTTTATGATTTTGTCTTTAAAATAAAAATAACGATAGAATTTGTAAATATTGTGTACAAATTTGGTTTCTTCATTACTATTACAGATTGCGAAAATATTTATTTTTGGTAAAATAACACATGTGTGGGATCCTCCAATCCTAATACATAATATTTTGAAAAATTGTAATATAAATTTAAATAATCCTAGAAAATTTGTTTGTTTAGAATTATAATATGTGTTTAATGTTTTATAAAAATTAAAAATCTTAAACTCGAAATTTGAGCTGAAAAATGTATAGAAAATTTTAAAATGGATTAATAGTTAGTTGGAAGGTTATGGGAAAAAAGTTAATCATTATAGATAATATTATAGTGATTTTTTTTAATAAAACAACATCGTTTAATTTTAAAACTTGATCTGAAATGTATATAGCACACGTAGATATATTGAAAATAATAAAAAATCAAGTTTTTTACAAACATTTTTATTCTAGTATTTAAAAAAAATGCTATAACCATAAGAAGAGTCAAAATTGTATATACTTAATATGTATAGTATAATAAATTGATCTATGCCTTGGAAAAAATGGTAAGATTTAAAATATTATAAATTTTGGTGATAAAGGACCATATAACAGATACCTACGACTTACATGTGTATTGAACCTGGGCATTTTCAAATAAACATTCAATTTATCTGAGTATTACAAAAGAAATTCTGATTAATAATTTATCCAAAAACTTAATAGTTAATACATACTTTACAGAAAAATTAAAATACTATTTTACAGTCCTTTACAAAAACAGATCAATTATTCAGACATTTTAACTATGGTTGTAAAACAAAGTTGTTAATTTTAGAATTCTAAGGCTTAAACTCGAAAAATCAATTTTAAAATTAGTCAAATTTAAAGGATCTTCTGGTAGTGGTAAATTGTAAAATCTGGAATATTGTTAATTTTGTCAACAGTATACAATGTAACAATAAAACTAAAAATCATAACTTAATCCCAGTATTACAGCGGAAAATTAGTGATATATATATAGGTAGGTACATTTTGAATAAAATATGTAAATAGGCACGCCAACAGATTTAAAAAACAGATCAATCATATAGAATTTTTAATATGATTGTAGAATAAGAAATAATACTCGTTTATTTAGTAAATAAATATCTGATCCGTAGATTTATTAATAAATATTATTATTCAAGTATGAGCAAGGGGGTCCAGTACCGCGGTCCGGGTCAGTCTAACTCTGATTATAATATAATTAATAATATATATTATAATATGTATATTATTATATACATATTATAATCTTCACAGACTTGAACTTATTATTATTTTTTTTTGCAATTAAAGATTTAAAATATGTTTCAATAATAAATATGATTTATTATACTATATTATTTATTATACTCGTACAAAATATCATGCATTGATTAATAATAATATATTGCTCAAATATTTATGTATTTTCCCATAACTGTTTAGAAAAACTATTACCTATAATGATGTTTAACTTATAATAAATTATAATGATGTATAATAATATGTACCTCTATATGGTTATACTTAACCAATGTTTACATATCTAAATGATAAATGTTTATGAAAAAATCAGCTATTATACAATATACATTGTACATTATATGTACATTATATATACATATACATATACATTATATACATCAGCTATTTTACATTATACATTATACATTGTAGAATGTATAGATCAGGGGTTCTTGAATTTTTTTGTTTTTTTTTGTATGCATTAGGTATTGCATATATCATACGTGGTAAATTTATTGTGCTTGCGTGTAAATGCATGAAAATGACTTTTCTTCTGGGTCGCTTCAAAATCTCGACCACGCCTCACCAAGAACAATTTGGATTCAGAGCTCAACACAGTACCACAACTCAATTATAATCAACGTCCTCGACAATATCACTATATCACATATCAATAATATTTATGATATCAAAACTTTTTAACCTTTTCGATAATTTATACAAACAATAATTTAATTTGGGGTTTCTACGTATAGGTATATAGGTACATATTTTCAGGTAAAAGTTTCGAGCTTTTTTTGAAGAGCTATCTGATAAAAAATTTGTATTTAGTTATTAAGTACTTTAAGCTGGAAATTGGTCGATTTTTGCAGTCGTTTTTGTGAAAGAAGTGAAAGAAAAACTATATATATACTTCATTATCATCTAAAATAATAGTACTACATTATTCTGTTCGAGGATCAAATGAATATTCATACTGAAATTGAATACGAGTAAATTTAAAAACTACAAAGGGGCTTCTATTGATAAAAACCTACCGAAAAAATGCCATTTTCCCTATTGGCCTCCCTATCCTGGTTTAAAGACTGGAAGATTACCACCAACGCACAGAAAACACAGACCATAATGTTTTAAAACAAATCAACACAAGACACTCCATTGAACCTCATGCAAGAACAGAAGATCAAATAGTCCTATGCAGCCAAAACTCTCCTGTATCCGGTCATTAACACCAAAAGCCTATTTTTGATCAACACGAAACTCCAGATATGCAAAATATACACAAGACCGATCCTGACCTATGTAGCTACAGCATGGGGAACCAACATCTCCCGTACCAGCTAGACAACTAGTCCAATCTACGATTCTCAGACAATCACAGGAGCTGAACCATACGTGGGCAACCTGGCCCTCAGATACTTATCAAAAATAACTTCAATCAAGGAAATCATCTAACGTGACACAACGAATCTCGTAGAAAAACTCAAGAGCATCCACTACGAACATCTAGTTGACATAATCAACTGACCTGCAACAAGAGAATGACATAAATTACAAACACTGAATATAAGCACAACAACTTATCTTAAAAATTAGGCCATTAATACATACGTATGAATATATTAATAGAGGGGGGGGATAGTGAAAATGCTGACTTCAAAAGTAATTAATTTAATTAATTTCGTAGAACCTTGATGAGAAAAAAATTAGTCAGAAAATCCCAATTTTTGCCTATAATACATCAAATAAAGTTGTCTTTAGTAGGTATACGTACAGGGAAAAAACCATAAAGTTAAATCAACTGGTTTTAAAGTTTAAAAACTAATAATATTTAGTTATTTAATTTTAATTAAAGTTACTATAATATTACAACTAAATTTACTAGTTATTATAATTATATATTTTAGTTGTTTTATCAATAAGTTCTATTTGAAAAAAAATGTAAAAATTATCTCGAATTGCATGAGATTCAAACAGTTCATGAACATGTCATTTCTAAGGGGTTATACATAGGCAACTTTACTGTCACCTGCGGGCGCGACTTGTCTGTGTGTTTACACTCATAATAGCGATAACGAAAACAATATTACCGTGGTTTACGGTGACGGGTCGGCTAAACATATTACGCACGCGCATGAACATGTTATTCCATTATTAGAACAAAATATTTGAAACAAATTTTATAAATGTGAAATTCGCTATTCGCCTCACAAAAATTTAAGTACTTCTAATGGTTCGCTTTGAAAAATGGAAAGTTGTTTATATTGGTGAATAAGTTTAATTTGCATCGGTCGGAGCACTTTTTCAATTTTAGCAAATTCTTGACGAGAATAAACATTTTAAATTTTATAAATTTGTGAATTTTTTATAAAAGTTATACATAAAAAAATATTAAAATATGTTTCGACCTATGTAAAATAAACTTTTTCACCAATTTAAACATCATTACATTTTTCAAATCGAACTACTAGAAGTACCTTAATTTTTGTCAGTCGCATAGGTTGTTTTGATGAAAAATTGATGGGGTTTGCAGGGGACTTGCAAGGTTTATTTCCTCAATTCATCAGTTTTTTATGTTATAAATTGTTTAGTTTATTCAATAATAATAATAACGTCAAATAAAATCAATATTCAATATTATTTTTAGGCAAAAAACTAAAAACCAGACCATTTTCCGAAAACATTAACTTCGAACGGTTTTTCTTAATTTTACTGAAAACCATCAATTTTACAAAAAAAAAAATAAATATTATAATAAACCTTTTTTTTTAGTAATTATTTATTACTACAATAATAGTTCTTTACATTTTTAACGTAACTATACAATTTAAGAATATAAGCATAAAATGAAAATTCACCCTTATTCATGAAACTTTAACCCCTTTGAGCCACGTGAAGGAGTTGACTTATAACGCTAAGACTTTACCATAATTGTTTTTTCAAAACATCGAAAAAAATGACGGGGACTTGGCATCAAATTTTCATGTTCAAAAAATAAGGATTACCATAATCCACAGATGTACACGGTCCTAGATTATTAATTTATATATAATATAATATACCTATATTCATGACAAAATAATTTATTTTGTTATGCCTATATTAAATTGAGGTACCGGTTATCACATATATTTGGTCAGAGTTGAATGTTGGACGCACTGTCGTACGGATTCTAATTCAAGTGTCATCGTCGTCGTGTTGTCAGCTGATACTCGTTATCGCGAGCTACGTTCCAATGGAAGGGGTAAAGGGTTAACAATAATAATTATCTCTAGTGGAAATATTATTACGAAAATTATCGGTACGTTGCTGCCGTTTTTTATCGTTTTCTTTTGTATTTCCGTAGTTTTGCGGCCGAATTAACCGAAAACCATATCAACAGCAGCAATTGTTGACCGGGTCGAGGACAGAGAGATGTCGGACCACTGCCGCCACCGTATCCGTTGCCGTTACCATCGTTGCTGATATTATTGATAGTGGTGGTGTCCCGGAGAGAATCTCGCTGTCTCTCAATGTCTACGGCAGACGCGAAGAGCTCGACGCCGCCGGTTGCGCTGGATAACGAGGACATGAAGGGTTGGCTGTTCAAGTGGACCAATTACATCAAGGGATACCAGAAACGGTGGTTCGTCTTGTCCAACGGGGTGCTGTCCTACTACAGGTAAATTAATTTAGAACACTGCCATGTCTTAAGGGATGGTATTGCACCGTACATCTGGTTAGGTATATGATATTATTATCGGTTAATGCTAAATATCCACCGATGTCATAATTAAGGCCTCTTATATAGGTGTTTTATCTGTTATAAAAATTATTTTCAGTTTTGATTTTCTCATCAATTTGTCAAATTTCAATCATACATAGGTAAACATTCTTGTTATCTTTTTCACGACAGAATATAGTCTATGGACAATTTAAGAATTTTCCTCGTTAATGATTTTTGAAATGAACAATAGATAATAATGAAATAATTAAGTACCTACCTAGGTATCATTAATTAGAACATATACCTACCTAACTGCGTAAAGAAGTTTATTGGGTTTTTGTTTAGGTTTTACAAAACAAAAATGAATTATTTAAATTTATTATTTAGTAAATAATTTGGTACCTATATAGGTACTTGGTTTTTTCAAATATCTACATGTTGATCATGAAATAAAATCTAAGCATTGTTTTTCTAAAATAAATTAAATTAAAATAGGTATATTTTTCTATCCATAACTGTATATACCTATCTCTTAATATAAGCACTTACTGATTATATTCTAAATTTACTAATATCTTAACTAGTACATACCTACATCGTATATTTAAATAAAATCATTGCAACTCGAACCTTTTACTTATCTATAAGATTTGGAACCAAATTAATTTATGTAATTTGACAAATAAAGATTTTATACAAATATTCAATAGTTTAATCTATAGTTATAGTTTGGTACCTAACTCATAAAATAAAATACTATATTGTTTTATAATTTTATTACCATAATAATTTATTATGAAGTGTAATTTAGACATACAATTATGTAAGTTACTATTATATTTACTTAGGTACCTATGAATAATTAAAACAAACTAATTTGTTATAAGTTAAATATTGAGTATCCCCCATTCAATACAAACAAGATTTTTATTTGTATTAGGTATATATCTCTACTTACATATAGGTACCTAACCTATTAGTCATTCAAATATTGAGTTAATTACCAAGTAGGTAGTTAGGTACTATCTTCCTAAATACAAAATTGGTAGGTAATCAATAAGTTTATCCAAGGTAAATTAAATATAATATAATATACCTATATAATTTCTTACTTATCATTGTAGTTGGCATATACTATATCTATATAGCTACTATCTGCATAGTCATAAATAGGTACCTAGTTACAATAGTCATGATTGAAAACAATTGGTTAAAAGTTGTTATTTCCAATTGTAATGCCTTAGTCTGGTATTGGAAATTTAAATTTTGAATCAGGTATTGAAATACTGTGAAATATAATCAAAGGTATAAAGGTATCATAAAGTCGTTGACGAAATAGCTAAGTACCTATTTAATGTTCTACAACATGTAAACACATTACAACTGTGGTAACAGTCAATTTCAAGTTCAAAAATTGAACTTATCATTCTATATTTTTGTTGGTTTAATTTATTTATTTGCATACTTATACCATAATATAATAATTTATAGGTACAGATTTATTTTAATTAAAACAATTAATATAGGTACCTACTTACAGTAGGACATAAACACATAACTTGCATACCCAGAGATACCGCCACTTATGTATTACTTATGGTATTAGCAGATAACCTGGTATTACTTGAAAACGTAACATATTTTTTTTTAGTTTGGGTAGTTTTTATTTGTTACTTGGTAGCATATTTTTGTAAGTATAACAACTGTATGTTGTTTGTGGGAATAACAAGATTCCTTAAGTTGAAATCTAGCATTTATATTCATTGTCTCTATGACACGTTAAATGTGTAACAGTTAGACTTGAAATAGTCTTTTAAACTGACAAAAAATATGGTTCCTAAATGCATTTTAAAATTTTAAATTATAAAGTAGATTTCAAGTTGTTATAAAGTATTAAGTCATACCTCATAAAAGTCACTCCTTGAATAGGTACATATAATACTTAAATAATTGAATGGTACATTTTATTTGTTTTCTAAAAATCCTTTTTCAATTTCTATTAAGGACAAACAGACATTTAATATTATATATAATATACATAATATAAAACCAACTAATATAAGACCTAAAAAGAGGTGAGGGATGTATTAGAAAATGAGGTGGTTAAGGGGTGCAAGTCAAGAGGGTATGGGAGATTGAGTTAAGTAGAAGTACAGGACTAGGATAGCCGACCTCAAATATTTGGGAGAGAAGGCAAAGAAGAATATATAATAATATTATGTGTATATTTTTATGAGAACTTGTAAAAGGTAAATTGGTAAACTTTGATTCTTTATTTTATCCAAAATATGGTGCATTAAACAAACATAAATAAAGATTTACAGTCATGATTCTTAAGATGACTCTACACATCGGAATTTTTTTAATAACTTGTAATTTCTATTATTAGAGTAAACTATTACCAAATGTATAGATATGTACCATAGTCTTTTTTCTAAAATTTTAATTTTAAAGAGTATATATCTATTTAAATTATTGGGATAGATATGATCTCATCTATAAATTTAGTAATAGGCAATTTACTCTAATATTAGAAATTACAATGTTGTGATAAGAATGCTAAATGTAAATTTACTATATTTTTAGTTGGTTAGACGATAAGCAAATGCGGTTGTAGTATCCTTTTAAGTGTCCTTAAACATAATTTTAATTTATTTTGTGTTTTTCGGATATATCCATATCTTTATTATGTGCTGAGTGCTGATGTTTTAGAACCATAACCGGTTCCTTCTTTAAAGGTATCAAGGTATGTTTACCATTTTGCTGCTATGAACATACTGCGAAAAACAAAATAATATATTGATCAAACAAAGTTGTAATTGATTCATATTTTAATTTGTTAAAAATTTGTATATTTTAAATAATAATAAAAAAATTAATTACCTCTATCTTTGCTAAAATAAAATGTTGTGTAGGTAAAATTTTCTGTCTGTTTAGAAATGTGTGAATATATATACCAAAAAACCATTGAGTGAAAACAATTGTTTGTTTTCAAATCATTGGTGTGAATGAATAATTATCAAATGTTTTAAATACAATATAAGGTGTATGGAATAACATTAGAATAACATGCTTCTATAATATGCTTTTTGATTTATTGTATACCTTCTAGTTTCCTAAATATGATGTACATAATATGTTTATACATGTTATACGCATTAATTACTACTTACATAATGAATCTAATTACTCTTCTATTATCCTTTTGCTAGTTATTGAATTATAATAATTATATAATCAATAAGTATATAATATATTATATTATGTTTTATAAATAGATAGGTACCTACCCAAACAATATACCTACATTATATATAATATATAATTAAAATTGTTCCTTCAAGTTTTAACTGATTTAAAAACTATAGGGACAAGAATTTGAATAATATGAAAAATATTTAGGTACCTATTTAAAAATATTATATTAATTTCAATGCCCCTAATATATACGTATTACTCGTATACCTTCTAGTTAGGGTAGCTTCGATAGTAGACAAAATGAGAGAGAATAGATTAAGATGGCTCGAGCACGTATTAAGGATGGAAGAGACTGAGGCAGTAAGATTAGTAAGGGAAATGCATGTTGTCGGTAAAAGGGGAGGGGAAGACCGAAAAAGAGATGGGGGGATGTAATGGCGAGTGATATGAGGAAGGTGGGAGTAAGTGAAGAAGATGCGGGAGATAGAGTTAAGTGGAAGTGTAGGACCAGGGTGGCCGACCCC
>JAIPRL010002322.1:0-27102 GCA_025469235.1 Pemphigus obesinymphae | reverse complement strand
CAACACTATGCTGGAACAAACCTATAATATCAATTATATTCACTTATCAGTTATCAGTAATTCAATTATTATAACATTTTCAATAGGTGTAATTATTATCACGCACATAGAATAAACTATTTATTATTTAAGCCAATATTTCTACATTTTACATATAATGAAAGAAAATATTTCGGGGGGTTGTAACCCCCAAATCCCCCCCCCCTGGTTGCGCCACTGACTGTAGATAATATATACTATTGAAGTAATTTAGTACGGGTCCTAAATGTAATATCGTCAATTGTAAATAATGGACCTACTTTTAATTTTATTGAACATTTTTTTAACATGTAGTGATATTCCCTAAGTATTTAGAATACTTCATCAAAAAAGGTAGATATTTTCCAAATATTTTTGGAATATTTTTTCTTATTTCTTATGTATTTAATTTCAATAATGAAAATATTTGATAGTACCTAATAATCATTATATTATTATTTAATCGAAAATAAACTTATAAAATAAGTCAATAATGTGTATTTGAAGGGTTCTAATTATTTTAGGTTCCGAGCGAACAATTTATATTGGAGCCTGAAAAAAACATACGAAAAGAATTTCTAAAATATTAAATATAAAATTGGAGCCTTAAAAGTATTTTTTTTAAGGAATACTTTTTTATTTTTGTTAAAATTTTAACATTTTTTATAAAAAGTATTGAAACTACTGAAATAAATACTTTCAAAAAAAGTATTTAAAAAGTATTTGGAATACTACCCAAGTCTGATTTTTAAGATATTAACATACAAGTTAAAGGTAAATGATTATAATCATAATTATATAAATTTTGAATTAGATCGAAATTAAAATCGACCAAAGTTTGTTATAGTAGGTACAAGGTACAATAAATAAATAAATTTAAATTATATTTATGGAACACTTAAATATGGAAATTTCCATTATATATAGATAATTTTAAATTTTAAATTATCTTCAGGAGTCACGCATATGTAAATTAAAGCGTATACCTAACTATTCTGAATTCTAAATATAGAACTTTTTATTATTTATTAGACACGGGTATTATTAGTCGTATTTAATTATTAACTTTATTTTATATTTCCTAAAAAATTGTAATCATCAGTTTTTGGTCAAGGACAGTAAAATATTACGTATGTTCATATATTGGATAATTTATACACTATTTTTTAACTCTATATGGATTATTGATTTTGAATTTGGACAATATATAGTTTTAAGTAATTCACACCCAACATATTATAATAAATTATTTTGTAATGTACTCAATTTAATAAATTATTTTTATATTTTATCATTTGTATAGCTTTCCTTACGTTTAATTTTGCACTGTTAGTTACTTGTTTGAATAATTTTATTGAGTTATATTATGATAATATGATTGATTCCTAAAACATTTCATAGATATTTTTGTAGAGCTTCTGATAAAACTGAAAGAGAACAATTTGAAATTCGAAATCTATGGGAAGAAAATACATAATATTACATATTGATGCATTCCAATGAACTTTAATTATAGTTGGTAATATAAAATTGCTGTATGGAATAGTATATGGTATATAGATTAATCAATATTCTAATGGAAAAAAGACAAATTTAATAAAGAATTAAATATGATAATAAAAATAGCTATAGGTATTCAACGGATACAAAAATGGCACGATTCTAAAATTAGTTTGAAAACATAAGCGATAAAATAAATAAATGTAATGACTCATTACATTATATCTTTTCTGTGATTTTATATTACATGACACGTTGATATCACAATAAATACGAAATGATACATCTGTTTGAAAGATACCTGGATATTCGTTTACATGAATTCGTTTACATTTTTTCGCCTTTGTCATTTTTTAAATACAGATTTAACAATAAATAAAGAAAACCGTGCACACACTACACCGATGAATAATAGCTGATAACTAAAATAAAAATATTTGCCTACCATAATGTTGTGTCCCAGAAGTCAGATTACGTATATTGTACAGAACAGAATATGCGTGGACAGCGAAATACTATTAAATATTATCGGTAGGCTCTACATAATATTCATACAAACAATATCGGCCATACACTGCCGATAAAAATAAAACCAAGTCCATTTTATAAGGCCCGGTGCACATGTGCGCATTTTTGCCGCTTAGATTATAATATTATGTAAACACCACAGATAATACAGAAGGGAATCTCGCAGGCATATTGAAAAATTTCTAAATTTTCTAAAAATTTCTAAATTCTAAACTCAACAGTGTATGAAATTCCCATTATTCTATGGTATTTGGTCATACTGATAATGAAGCATGGTATTGTGATAACAACATAGACATTTAAAATGTCTATGAATATCAGCATTTCTAATGTAAACATATCTAGAAATAATTATTATCATTATATGAAAACCACGAATTAAGATATACAGAATGCCGAACGGCGATCTGTTATCATTGTTTTACCCGGTCTGAAATGTTCTTTATACTCAATTTGACTTGCAGCGCTAAACGATGACAGCGGTGAATTTCGAACTAATGCGGTAAATAAAACTCGGTTATCATCAACACGAGTTCTTCAATTATCACCATTTTTTCATGGTTATCACCACTGAATAATAAAATATTAAGTTCGATTGAAAAATTGACCCGGATTCTGAATAAATTGTCACACTGTATTAGTTCATATATATATATATATATATGAACTAATAATAATAATATTATAAATATAATAATATATATATAGTTATAACCACCGCAATAAAATAGCGCTATAAGTCAAATTGGGAAATAAGAACATTCTGTCTTCACTTGATAAGGTACCGTTCGGCACCAGCCTGCTGTATATCTTAATTCGTGACGCACAGTAAGGATTGTAAGTTTGTCCGATAAGCGACTCGGCGCACATGTTGGACACGCTAATATGTATTGTGGCATAATTTCTTTGTACTTATGAGTTTCCAAAACAGCTGTTTCATAAATAGTAATTAAAGTATGCAAAGCTATTTGGATATGTATTCAGGAAAAAGTAATATACAATAAAATCACATTATGATTTAAGGAGTTCAGTAAAGTAGCGAGTAGTGATTAAGATCACTCCAAAACCCCGAACGACGGATAAGATTTTTTGATAAGTGATTGAAAATATATTCTAAAATTTCTTTAAATTATATATAATATAATACTTATATCAACTGTAACTACAAAATAAACGATGACGTTGAAAATGAACGTTGAAATAATATAAAATATTCATAAATGAAAATTACTTGTTTTCTATATATAATAAAAATTATTATCAGCAGAGTAACGAATAACCTACTTATTTCATTCGGGTAACAAGAGTTAACACTAATTTTTCGAACGACATGCAGTTGACTATAGTTAACTCGAGTTGAGTTTTCGAACTCACTTAAACAGATAACTAGAGCTCGGAACTTAATGCTTTTAAAAAATTATAAATATGCATGCATTTACGCGCTTAAAAAGTACAGATATGCTTTAAAAATATGCATTTTATAAAACAATAAATAGTAAAACCCAGAGTTAATATTGTTAGGTTATTTTAATGAATTATATGTACCTACCACAATACCACATACATTGACAACCGAAATAACTATAGAATAACAATAATCAATAATAACCTACCAATTATTAAATATTTTTCTTTATGACGAATATGAGCTCTTAATAGTTAAATATAAACATTATTTTTGATATCAACTAGGTATTTGAAAAATTCGATACAATATATAGTGATAACTCTCAAGTTAATAAAGTTAAATATTTTTAATTTATTGTTATCATGTCATCATTTATGTTGTTATTAATAATTATCAAATATACTCAAAAAAAAAAATGGTAAAATTAAGAAATATGGTCTTAAAACTAAAAAATGACTAAATATGTACTATTTTTTTTTATAATTTAGTAAGTAGTTATGTAATATTATTGTTTTAACTGATAGGTTTATTATTACTTTAAGTAGTGAATCTGGTTTTAATATTTGTATTGAAGCTTCAGCATAAATCCTAAATGACTAAGAATATATATATATATAGGTATTTATATAAAAAAAAAAAAGAAACATTAATTAACTTTTTTTTTGGCAGTAGAAACTTATATAATTAATTGAATATGCTTATAAAAATAGTTGTCTGTCGGTCATTAAAAACAAAATCTGTGGTTAAAAAAAGGGATTTAAAATTTTCATTCACTACGATATCTATTTCTGACATACTTTTTTCAAACACACTATATATATATATATAATATTGTTTTATATTATTTGTGTAACACAACTATAGTGTAATACCAAAACACATTCGTGACCTAGTAGTATATTACAAAAAAAAAATCTTGGACCCAACAAGTATTAACTTTTAATTTTGGGATCAACTACAATACAGCCGGGTTTACACACTGCTACAATATTACAGTGGATTTACATTATGTTACTCGAGGCATTATATTTTAATCTCTTACACTTTAGATTTCCCTAATCACTATGCTTTATTTCATGTTAGAAATTATAATAAAATTGGAAAGTATAAAGTATAATATATAATAAAATCATTGCGGTTTTGGTAGTTGTTAGTTTAGTAGTTGCCAATATGTTCTAATTCTGCTGCTGTTTTTTACGAGGTCTGAACAAATTATCGAGTCTGATTGTATTGCGGACAAACCTGTTTTATCAAATGTATGTGTGTGTGTGTGTGTTGTATTGTTGTTGGCCTTATAGTTTCTATGGGGGTAACATTAAATCCATTTACATAATTAGCGAGAGCATTAATCCCATGTGGAAATCGTTTTTCATCAGTTTATTTAATTGTCTGTCTTTAGTTACTTGTCATCCAACAATCGTTATTCACTACGTATTTATATCAGACTTTAACCTTAGCCTTCGCTATTACTAATAAATCACTAGCAGTTTTAGTTATAAAGAGTTTTTCACTATAAATATTATACTTATACTAAATAATTAAATTTTGTATATTATAATACTATATTTGTCTTCATATTTAACACTTACGCCTAGAAGAGTATTACAGTCTCTCTGTACATCTGAATCGTTACCAAACAAGACAATCCATTGCCGCGGCGTTAAAACTAATCCATTGTCGAGTGCCAATGCAATTTTTCAGCCAAAAAGTACACCGTACAACCATATTTTTGCTATCGCATCCAAAAATTTTGAATAGAGAAAAAACTGAAAATATTAACTGCAGTCACTGATAATATTAGTATTTATATAATATATCTTAGGGCACTTTTAGTATATTATTAAGGACTCTTCACTGAAAGTGTATTACTAAAATTTAGCTTTTCACCATATTTTTCTGCTTTTTCCTGGACTAATATTAATATATCAATTCTTGAGAAGGTGATATTTTCTCAAGAGATACATGTATTCATCTAAACATTTTAATATTTTACACTGAGAAATTCAATTTTAATTTTGTAATGTTATCATAATTTATTCTAAGAATTTTATAGATAGAAATGAGATTGATATACGTTATATATCAACAATTTAAAGTCAACTGATTTGTAAATCGTCTATGTTACATTTTCGTTACGTATTAAGTATTATGCAAGGAATGTCATTTTAAAATACTAAAAATACTGTCTTTAAAACTGACTATTTTTTTAATCATTTACGAAACTGGTAAAATATGATTTTACTTTATATTTTGCAGTTTGTCCTACTTAACCTATCTTATCTTTAGGAATACATTAAAAACATTTTCAATTATTTTGATAGTGTAGGTACTATATTAATTATAATAATTTATTTTTTGATTCTATTTAGTGGTAAATATTTTTGATAAAGTTTACCTCACAAAGGATAACAAATTAATAACATACCATTTTATTATATATACTATGTAAGAAAGCAATAAAATTATCAAATTTGTATTTACAATATAATAAACACAATCCCATTTTGACAACATTTATATAATTAGATATGAATTACGAAGTATATTTTAACTTTGGTAAAAATTATACTTGTTAATAAATTACTCGTATATAATGAATACTTGATGCCGAGAATACTTAATTATTTAAATAAATCTAAGTTACTTATGTATTATAATATTTTTATTTATAAGTTATAATACACTTGCAAATGTTTGTAATTTTATCTGAAAATAGCTTTTCATTAGCTTGTAAATTTCCATCTTCTGTTTGGTTGTGTGTCAAAATCATTTATTATAGGTACAACATTTGTATCTGTCTTTATTTTTACTTTCTTTTACTAATAATTAATAAATCACCAGAAGTAAAAAATAGTTCTTCACTAACCAAAATGTGTAGATGTTTATTTATGTTGTTGTAGATATCCGTTAAATATTAATTTATTTGTTTGACGTTTACCATATACACTTGTGTGGAAATATATTGTAGTCTGAATTGAATCGTGTACGAATCATTACCAAGACATTCAATTTATCGGTGGCAGCTACAAGTACTCACAATACTTTTGGACTAGATGTATCCGACGATATTTTTAATTAATAGAAAAATTGAAAATATCAACTGGCACTAATAATAATCTATCCATATTTGTAATAAATGTTGGTACGGACCAAAGTATTCAAAAATAATTTGTTAAGAAAGTATATAATTTTTTTTAGAAAATTAATATTATTCTAAACTTTTATGTTATACAAAAATAAGTTAACTGTTAGAAGTTATGACGAATCCAAATAATTTCTGGTATTATGCCAGACTCTTTTTGAATATATGAAAAATAATTTCTTATATAACTATATGAAATCAATCGAAATTACCAAAAACTACGTTAAGTATGTGAAAACATGCGACTTGAACAGTGGTTTTACATAAAATTAGACTGCGACCATTGTCATAATTATTACCTATACTATATAGTTTGTGATTTCTGTCTACTAGTATTTGTTTAAGTTTTCGCTAATTAAATTTATACTTGATTACTTGATGGATGCACACACGGAATTTTATCATGAGGAGGAAATTCAAACACAATGTCAATAAAGCAATAATTGGAAACAAAGTATGAAAAACTCATCATGCCAAATTATTTATGTAACTCTATAAAACTTGTTTTTATTATGTTACTCATAATTATTAGTAAATGTATAAATTATTGGCAACTTGGCTGATCTTGGTCAACCAAACATGGTTTATAACGTGAAAATGTTTACAAGTCAATTTGTAGTTTTATTTTAGGAACGTTCGTATGTTATTATGTAGACTTGGGTTAATGTTTATTTTATTTGTTATAATATTTTATAATACGCTTAACGTGCTTTTATACACACTTTATGAAATAGAACTATTACATTTTCAAATATTAATTTAATACAATTTTTAATTATTTATCCCAGACTCCATGAAATAATATTTAAAATATACGTTTTTGTGTTTGGGAATTATTTAAAAAAAATTTTTAAATACCTATTCTAAAATATTTTAATACCCTTTTATTTTTATTTTATACTTACCTAGGTATTTTATTAAATACAAATGTACAATTATTCCGATTTCACATTTAAAAATATTTGTTTCAATATTTATAATGTGTAGACTTACAGTGTACATCAGTAATTTTGAGTTAATAAAATTATGTTTCGTGTCTACATTCGTATTTATAGGGATAACATTAGCTTTTAAATAAACAACACCTGCAAAATTGATACATCACGATGGACAGTAATAAAATAATTTAATTAAAACGTGTATATATAAGTAATATTTAGTATCTATTTTATTTTTTACGTGATGAGTTTATTATTACATTATGCAGTGAATCTGGTTTAAAATTTTTTTTTTTTGTTGTCTTCGATTTAAATCCTGTTTATGGAAAATAAATGTAGAATATAAATATATATTGTTATTTTTTTGTGCATAGATATATTAATACTTCGGGAGAGGTTACACAGTATGACATTTTTTTTAAACTGATGATTGACTTGGAAAAGTTTACAAATAGGAGAGTTTATTATCGTCTGTGCTCCAAACTCAATATTATTGTAGAAAGTGAGAATTGAATGAACAAAAATTGACTGTTAAAGTTGATTGGTCTACGATATTTATTTAAATATTAAAATGGTTTTTCTTGAGAAACTAGTAAAAATATTTTTTTCTTTTACCTATTCCTGTATAAAAGATTGTTTTTATACTATTCATTCACAAAAAGGAATGAAATACTGATGCTTAGGTCAATCATAAGGAATAGATTAAAATAAGTAAAACGTTACAATATAAGGATGGGAATTGTTTTTTTATTTATTAATAATTTTTATACCATTTATCAATAAAAAAATATTTAATTATTTACCAGAAAGATACATATTATTCGTTTTATATTTTTGTTTAAAATACATTTAGAAAACGGGAATTTAGTACACTCGTAGTTTGGGCTTACTTAACTTGTTTATAATTAGGTATACGTATACTTGAAAATCCATATACATTTTATAATTATTTCAAAAAATTGGTTTTCTAACACCGAGTCTAAATAACTTCAATAAATGATGAAGAAATTAGTTAATACTATAGGTATAACCATTGATTATATATAGTACTATAAATAATCAATGGTATAACGTACCTTTTTTTTTTCGTTTGAACTGACAGAAATGTAATTAGTATCTAGTATTTATCTTGTATCTATAGAGTTAAAATTATTATTTATTATTTTTTCATGGTAAGTATCTAATATATCAATGTATTTTTACAACAATGAAAGAATGTATCTTGTACCTATAATATTCTATATTGATCATTTTAATTAGGTACTTTATTAATGTAATATGCGATTTTCAAATTTTCTTGGTTATAACTAAATATAATTTATCGTTGGAAATGCTAGGAAATAACCAATTTTGTTTGGAAGGACGTATCTAATGACTGGTCATACAAAATATAATAATATTGTACGAACATTTGTGAAGCTATATTGTCTATTTTATTTTAAAATATTTAATAATAGGTACTTCATTAAGCCTAGATACATAGGTACTTTATAAATAAAGTTAAATTATTACTAGTAACTACTTTATATAATGTGCCTAATACTAATAATATTTTAGACATATTCATACAATATTATATTTTCATTATTTTAATAATATATATATAATATAATATCTATGATGTACAGTGATTACTGTTGTATGTAGAATATAGTTCGTATATCTGTAGTAAAGAATCAATCGTACAGTGTTTTGTGTCTATATGCTCGTATTTGAGAATAATAATATTATAGTTCTTAATAAAACAACACCTGAACATTTTCAAAATTATCGCCAATAATATAACAAATAGAAACACGTGTTATGCGGATGGTCCAGTTTTCTGCCTTTCGCGGTTGCCGAACCTGGTTTTAAAACTTTTTTGTTGTCTTCAATAATTATTAATTATTAATAGTTAATATTTATTCATGTATTTTTACTTTTTGCATATAAACACCTAGATATGACATTTTTTAACTACAAGTTAACTATACAGCCAGAATTTATTACTGCTCGCGAACACGGATTTATAGTTAAAAAAAAAAAATATTAAATTTAAAATTTACAATTTTTATAAATAAGACCATTGATTTATATGTATATTACTAGTTTAGTGTATAATAAACAATGATAGGTATGTATAGGTATATTTTAAGAAATCATAAAACAAGTATCCATGAATTTTGGTTATTAGGTTATTAAATGTCATAGATCACTATAACAGGAGGACCATTCCAAAGAATATATTTGTGATATACGGGAGAGCGTGTGTGTCTCATAGCAAAAAAAAAAAAAGAAAATAATATTAAATAAAAACTATTTATGTTAAAATATAAATGAGATGTATAATGTATATAGATATATATTATATACATTTTTTTTTAATAATAAATTATATTTTTTTAGAACTCAAGCGGAAATATCACAATTGTGTCGTGGTACAATTAGTCTGCATGGAGCTACGATACACACAGAAGATTCATGCACGATTGTTATATCAAATGGTGGTGCTCAGACTTTTCATCTTCGTGCCACCAGTGAGGTAGAACGACAAAGATGGGTAACAGAATTAGAGCTGGCCAAAGCTCGTGAAATTGGACAAATAGATCCTGGTAATAAAATTACGAATGCTTAAAACATGTTTCAAATTGATTATTAAAATATTAATTTTTTTTTTTTTACTTGTACAAACACTAAAATAAATTAAGATTGAAAACATTTATTTTTGAAAATAAACTATAGTTCAAATATCCCCAGTATAAATTTTTAATTCAGAAATTTATTTATTTTATATTCATTGTCTGGAAAAAGTTATTTTGACTCTGCACATCATTGTTCTATATTTTTTCCCATTGATGATCAACATATTTAATATTGGTTATTCTAGTATAAAAATTAACAACGTCATTTTTTTTCTATTTCTATTCTATTTGAAGTAAACCACTTTACAACACATGTTTTAAATAAAATTGTGACAAAATATTAATTGTTCACATAATTTTTTTACATTTTCTGTAATAATTATTATAATTGACTTCAATATTTCACATTACCTACATTAACTAAAATATGATTTTAATATAGGTTATTCTATAAACATAAAATTGTATATTTATCAAGTGAATGACTTTTAGTAGATATATCAATTCAAATAATATAGTTACATTACTAGTAATTTTTCATTGCTTTTTTATTATTGCTTAGGTGCCTACAATAATGTTTGTTTATGTATAACAGACATACCATTGATAATGAATTTCCTATATTTTAAATTATCTACCTTAACAGCCTTAGTTCTCTATAACAAATTATTTTTAAATAAATAATTTATTGTATTCCTTTGCATCTTTTTCTTTAATCCTGCATGGGTTGTGTGCTTTTATTGGACGCGAGTAGTCGTGTGGGTTAAATTTATCCATTTCCTTTATTATTTTTAACTGTTATTACATTGAGTAGTACATTTTTTTAGTTCATATGTTATCAGTAAGTACTAATAAATACAATAAAACATTTATTTTGTTATTTGAAACTTCTTATAACAATACATTTATATCGAAATGAGAATAATAAAACAATACAAAATAGAGTAGAGAACATATTCTATTATGAATTTAAAGTAGTACATTATATTAGAAATCATTCTCACAGTGGCGGTGTACTTATCCTTTGACCCTTTAAAAAAAAATTATTTATAGGTTGCATTATTTTAATATACAGTAGAATCATCTCGATTATCCATGCTCGCAATTAACCGTGCTCACTCTTCTGAAAATTTGTATGTACCAAAAGTAAAGGCGGGTAAGCAGTATATTGTACGTATGTTAAGAACAATAAGAATGATTTGAGGCTAAAGAAAAAATACAGATAAGTCAAACAATGGAAGCAGTTGATGTCCTTCTAAACTTCTTCGAACAGGAAAATTTTGACTTCCATTAATTTAAAAAAAATTAGAAGTTAAGCGTAGAAAATCATTTCAAACCGCAAAAAACAAAGACTGATTACTTCATAGTTCAAGTCTTTATAACTTTATAGCATGAAAATATACACACATATGGATATGTACAATTGTATACACGTATGCATATAAGATATAACTTTGTACATTATTGTAATTCTTTAAGTAAAATGTCTCGATTAACCGTGGTTTTTATTTATCCATGTGACCGCTTCCCACCATTATCCCAGATAATCGAGATTCTACTGTACCTATATGACTATAATCTATAATAAATTATTGAAAAAAACAATTATGTTTCCAATGTTTTATCTAAATTACTAGCATTGAGGTAGATAACAAATAATTGCTATTTACCCCTATAGTCTGTATAATAATATCCAAAGAAATGAAAAATATCAATTTGACAAAATCGTTTTTTCATAATTTTCAAGTGGTTTTTCCTTACGTCATTAAAAAAGCATTGAGAAAATCGAAAAATAATCTCTTTAAAGTAGGTACCAACTAGATAAAATTTGCTACCAGAAACAGGGTAAGCTTGTAAACATCGTAGCATTTCTTCTGGTAGAAAATTTGTTAACAGAGAAAAAGAAAAAAAAATACATCATTGTAAAACCGCTAGTTCCCTCGCTACACTCAGAATTTAAAATAATGGTCAAAAAACAGCGGGGATATAAGTTATCTTAACTTATATTAATTAGAAACCTAAAAGTAAAGTGTATGAAATGTATAAAACATAAATAAAAATATAACCATTCCCCCCCCTTAGTGTTTATCAAGAACCGCCACTGCATTCTCATATTATTATTCCATTTTTTGCTATAAATTAACTATACAAGTGTGAGTAGATTCTTTATTTTGTGATATATTATAAAGCAATTCAGCAATTAAAATTATGACATTTACTAAAATATTTAACAGTTTAACGATTAAATACACACACACCCACACCCACATAAGAGGTCACATGGCATATAATTTGTTAAAAATGTAAGTAAAAACAACAATTTCAATAAATGGTGTAAGATAATGAATTTATTTTATATAAAGATATGCTATTTTTAAGTACATAAAATATATTTATTTTTTTGTGGATTACAATAGTTATTCATGCGACTCATGTAGGGTTAAAGTTTATATTTTGATCATTGGTTTTAAATTTTAATTATGTTTAACCATCATTTGTTTATTATATTACAATATATAGTAATATATAATGTGTGGAAATTTAAGTATAATATTAAATTATTTTTAGATGGAAGTAAAGAAAAGGAATTGAATGCAAATTTGGAAGTTTCATCAGTAGTGTCGTCGTTAAATAAAAAATTATCGGAGTTGCGTTCACAAAGTGAAATCATATCTAAACATAGTAAAGCTCTTCAACGATGTTTAACAGAACTAGAAACAATAGATTTACCACCTGATGTCTCTACAAAAATAAAAGCATGGATGGAACGTGCAAATTTGATTCGTATTGCATCTGTTGGTATGGTATCTGTAAGTATTCATAAATAATTATTCATTATACATAATTGTGTTTTTAAAAATAATTGAAGATTAAATAATCTAAATTAGATGTTGGAACGTACTTGTGATGGAAACATTAAAAAAATTATTATTCTAAACAATAAAAATGTACCTATTAAAATTTAAATATATTTGTAATATTTGATTTTGATAATAATATTATTTATTAATTTATTAATAATGTTAAGTTCTGTGTAATTAAGTTATCTGTTTGTTCTAAGTGGATGAAAGACAATTGTGGAAATTTTATCTTTATCATAACCTGTGTTCTCTCGAATTGAAAAAATAAAAGAAGGGGTACTCTCCGTCTTTCAATAAATGAGCGTTCCCTCAAACTATGTCACTCTTATACTGCAAAAAATAATTAGTAAAAGGGTGCTTTTAAAATATTATAAAATAGTAGAGGAGCTCCGCTTCCCTGCGCACTTCTCTAATTCGAGCACTGATCCTAACATAATTGTGAAGTTTTGAAAAATTATTAAGTTATTAAATTAAAAAAATTGTATATTATATATATCTGAAATCAAATGATTGTGAATTATATATTTACATTCAAGATTTATTATATATATATTATATTATATTTTTTTATATATATATATATAACTTCTTTAAGGGATTTGGATTTTGTATTCGGTACATTTTTAATTTTTGTCATTTGTACGGTAATAATAGTGGCTTAAAGTTAAAAAATATCTCTTAAGTAACTTTAAAAAAATCTATTAACGTTGTCAAAAATCTGATAGAAATACTCATTTTTACATTCTGTTGCAATTAAAATAGTCTATTTGAGTGAAAAAGAAACCTTTTTTATTGTGATTGTAAAATATATTGCTAATATGTGTATGTGGGTGTGTATAATATTTAATTTTAAAACCCATTTAATTTTGGTTTACTAAAACTAACAATCCTCTATGGTTCACAAAAGCGAAAGCTATCCACCAAAATTGTATATACGTATATACTACTCCTTAATATATCGCAGTTGCGAGGCTCTTTAATGATTTAAAGTTTAAACGTTATAACCAATGTAAAATATTAAATAATAATAATTAATACAAATATTCAATAATTAATGTAATTCTTAACTAATATTTAATAAATAAATTGTACCTTTTAAAAACTGTGTGTGAAAAAAGAGTTGATAATTAAGTGTTCAAAATAAAAAATTAATTTGTTGTCATTTTTTTAAATTAAATTTCTCAAAAAAATTATTTGAAATAAATACATAAAAGATTAAAATAACCAAAAATGTATTTAAAAAATACACATTTTAAAACTTACTAAAACCAAAGGTATTTAACAAAAAATACTCTAACTGGTATTTTGTTGGTATTCATGCACTGTCTGTACTCGTACATTATACAATTTGTTAATAAACATTCACAATTTTGTATAACCATTTCCAAATTCATCTGTTTTGTGTTATTAATTTGAATTTATTGATTTAAAATATTATTATTATTATTGTTTAAAATATCTTATAATTTCTGATGTTTTTTTTTTTTTTAGAACTGTTCGGAGTATTTAGATTTGGCTCAAAGTCAGGGTAACAAATGGCAAAAAATGTTGTATAATGAACGTCGACAACGTATACAATTAGTTGAAATGGTAGATCAAATTGCTAGAGAACAGACTGTTTTAGAACATGTGGCTAATAATGATAAACAAGGTAATATAATATTATTAACATAAAAATCTACAGTTGGAAAGTAAATTGCTATAACTTGTAAGTGACACTTTAGTCAAAATTGACTTTTTACATTTTGCTGTAAGCATCATAATTAATAATACATCAATTAATCTTACTTAAACATTAATTTTATTTTTTTAAAGCTTATAATCAATGTTTTAATGTTTTACATAAGTGACATTAAATACATTGGTAAGATTGAAAATATCTGGGTGTAAGTGGCATTTTTATAACGTAATTGTCAATTTGAAAATTAATAAACAAATTGTAAATTATATTTTTTGGCCTTTCTGAATAATTTGAATAGTGGTGCATAAGACAATTTGCCTTGTTACTGTTGATTACCGTGTATTTGTGTTTGTGTTAATAGTATGTAGATTGTAGGTATTATTTTTGATTATTAATTATTAATTTTAATTTATTATTGTACTAAAATTACTCAAAGTTATCAATGACATGAATTTATATCAGCTTTATGTTAGCTTATGGCACATTTTCTGTCACCATCTAACCAACTGACAATAAAGGAAATTATTGTCATTATTTTATGGCATTCTTATTACAATTTCATGATTTCTAATATTGGTTTTAATTTACCTATTACTAAATTAAAGGTTTTAAAGGGTATTTTATTATCATGTAGTTTCAACGTACTATTTGTACAATGTACACACTACATTTCAGCAATATTATACACATACAATGATTTGTTATTTTTGGAAATATAGTGTTGGATAAATACATTTTTTAAAAAAATTAATTAATAGTAATTACAATTAAAACAATTATTGCTCTAATATTCAATTAGCATATATGATTTAAAATATGAATGCAAATATACCTACCTACCCTTTATAAAAGTATACCTAATTATAAAATTAATTAATTTAATTATTATTTAATTATAAAACAGAACCATAAAATAAAGTAATCGATTAATGTTTAGTATGATAACTACTATTATAAATATAAATAAATACTAAAAATATTTAGAACCATGCATTTTTAATGAGGTGATGTAGCATATTGTTATGTGCATTATGTATCTATAGAAAACACATATTTTGATGACAAGCTGTTGATGCAAAACTGCTACTTACAACATTGTCAACTGGCAACACGCGTTAATCCGCCTAGATGTACCATTTGCATCTCTGTATAATGTATATTGTCTAGTCTCTAGTGGTAAACCAATGTATGTCAAAAACGATTTAACATGGCATCGTCTATTATTGATGTACTGTTTACATAAATTTAGATTATAAGTGGAATATTCTTTTAGATGAATTATTTTTGTTTAAAAATTTAAATTGTACATGTTTGTATCTATTATTGAATGGTTATAATTGTGTGTACTGGGTTTTATGTGATAACCTTATAACTAATAAGTGTAAACTTGGTGTTTACACAATAACAATGCAAAATATTTGTATGATGAATAATAGAAAAACTTTTAATTGATTATATTACAACTTAAAAGCATACTACATACTACGTATATATATATATTTTTTTAAACTTTTTATTTGATATAACATAATTGTTCTTAGTTATATGAGCTGTTATAATACATATATATAATATTAATTAGATTTATTTTATATCACATTATGTATTATATATTTTTGCTTTGTTCAGTATAGATATAACACATACATAATCAATAATATTACATATGTAAATGATTCTCATTTAATATATTAATAATATGTGTTAATGTATAATATTATGGTTTTGCGTTATTAATTGTAGATTAAGGTTTGATTTGATGAACATTATTAGTATTATTAATTTAATATAAAAATTATTTTATTAGGTGATTCTACCGATGATGATGATGATGATGATGATGCTTCAGACAATTGTGAATTTTTTGACGCTCAAGGTGGTGAATCTTTTGATATAACAACAAACTCGTATCTAGTTAATCATCAGTCTCAAAATATTATCCAACACAAATCTCTTTCGAGCACACAAGTATTCATTGTTTATATTATTTAAACAATAATAATAATATTAATAATAATCATAATTTCAGGTTTTAGATAAAATGGTAAATGAAGAACTAGATTGTAGTGGTGGATCTAGTAGTGATATTGATGATCCTGTAGAATCATCAGCTATTTTAACAGCAGCGATTTGTTCTTCTGGTTTAAAAGCTGACCGTGTATGTTTATGTATTATAATAGTATACGTATTATAGTTAAATTAAAGTTAAATTCAATACTGTAACTGTTATTATTATTACTTTTAGGATGAAAATAATAAATCTTCTAGGATGTTTCCTCAGCTATCTGAACATGCAAAAAAAATGCTTGAGGATGTGATTAAACATCCTTTAAAACCAGGAGACAAACGAAGGTGTAGGATACCTGATAAACCTAACCATCCATTACATATTTGGAGTATTTTAAAGAATTGCATTGGAAAAGATTTGTCTAAAATACCTATGCCGGTATATGATACACTTATTTGTTACTTGTTAGCTTAAGTTTTTGATTTTACTTATGAATTATAATATGTTTATAGGTGAATTTTTCTGAACCATTATCAATGCTTCAAAGAATTACTGAGGATTTTGAGTATTCAAATATTCTAGATGTAGCCGCTCAATGTAAGGATCCATTTGAGCAGTTAGCTTATGTTGCTGCATTTTCAATATCGTCTTATTCAACAACTGTCAATCGGACAAGTAAACCTTTCAATCCATTGCTGGGAGAAACATATGAATGTGATAGAATGTCAGATCTTGGTTGGAAGGCATTTAATGAACAGGTATAAATTGTTCTTACAAAATAATTTATTAAAATTGTGTTAAATTAAAAATTGATTTGCTTAGGTTTCACATCATCCTCCAATTTCCGCACAGTATTGTTCAGGTAAAGATTGGACTTGTTGGCAAGAATTTTCAATGTCCTCAAAATTCCGTGGTAAATACTTGCAAGCTATTCCTAATGGTATTGCTCATCTTGATTTTCCAGCATCTGGTTAGTTGAATATTATATTTATTTTACTTATTGTTTTAACTTTTAATGAGTATTAATTTTGTGTGTAGGAAATCATTATACTTGGACCAAAGTTACAACTACTGTCCATAATATAATAGTTGGAAAATTGTGGGTCGATCAAACTGGTGATATGACAATAACTAATCATAAAGATGGTTCTAAATGTCGTTTGAGTTATATACCTTATAGTTATTTTACTAGAGATCAACAAAGAAAGGTGTGTATATTAAAAATGTTATGAACAGTGTTAGTATATTTAATGTAATCTCCATAATTTTTTTATTTAGGTAAAAGGTTATGTTTTGAATAAAGATAATGAGATTAAATGGGTTATAAATGGTACATGGGACAATAAGGTTGAAATAGCACCTGTTACTAAATTTGAAGGTCCAATTGAAAGTCCTACATGTCAAACTGGAAATTATATAACGGCTTGGCAAAGACAAGCTTCTCCGTATGTATTGTAAAATACAAAACATATATTATATGAAATCATTAAATTATTGAAAGTTTTTTTGTTAATTGTTAATTTTTTATTTATAGACCTGACAATGAAAAATACTATAATTTCACTTTGTTAGCGAGTCAGTTGAATGAATTGGAAGAAGGCGTGGCACCAACAGATTCAAGATTACGATCAGATCAACGTTTGATGGAATTTGGTCTTTGGGATGAAGCTAATATTGAGAAATTAAGGTTAGAAGAGATTCAAAGAGTTAGAAATCGCAAAGCAAATGCGGGGATAGCAGATTCTAATCAAATTAACGAAAATGGTATAACATTTAACTATATTATTATTTAAACAGTAAAAATATTATGTTGTGATACAATATATATATATTTTTATTTACATAGTAATTAAATGTTTAAATAATCGCTGGTGTTCAATTGAAGATTATATTATAATTTTATTTTATAGAAGAAGATGATGATGATAACATTCAAGAACATATGAATAGTACTATCAAACCAATATGGTTTAAACAAGACGTGTGCAAATGGACAAAAAAACCATGTTATATTTATACACATGAGTATTGGGAGTGCAAACAAAAGAAAGACTGGACCAGATGTCCATCTTTATTTTAAGTACATGTGATAATTTGTTTATTTTATTTAGCATAATCCGAGTATCCTAGGCATTTGCTTGTAGTATGCTATGGATCAAAAACATCTCATACAACCAAAAACTCAAAAAAAAAAAAAAAAAACTGCTGGTTTGTTCATGGTTATTATTTTATCTTCTAACTACTACTTTAAGACAAGCTACTTTGAGTATTTTTTTTTTTTTTTATCAATTCAGAAATTATTACCAAGTCCTTCAAACAAGATTATTTTAAGGAGATGGTTTTCGTTAATTTATAATTGCCCGATTTATTGTTTTATACTTTTGTTTTTATACATAATTTTTTTGTCTTGAAATATGTTTTGTTACCTAAATTATGACTAAGATATTTTATGTTTTTATTGCTATCTATTTTATTGCATATTTCTTTCCAATTGAAAATGATTGTTTCAACCATCTCACAATTTGATGGTTATTTTAAATTCTTCCTTTAAAACCATTTTATTACTAAATAGTAAATTATATTGCTATGAAATTGATGTAAAATTTTTAACATTTAAAATGTGTATGTTGATTAAATATATAATGTTTAATCTATTTTATTTAAAAACAAATAGATTATTTGTCAGTATGTTAATTGGCAATAATTATATTATCAAAATATAAATTACAATTCTATCAATTAAAAAAATTGTTTTTGAAAAATTTATATAAAAAGAACTAAAACTAAAAAAAATATTTCAAAGTTAATTTACACTTGATTGGTATAACAATAATTGTTTTTTGTAATTCAAATCAATTTTTAATAATTATTATTCTATCTATAGATTGTTTCTGTATGTTTATTATTTATTTGAGTGTTGTTATTTTAAGGATAAGTTTATTATAGATATTAATTTTGGCTTATTTTTGATATTTTTTTTTTGTATTGTGAGAAATTATTGTCATAAAATTTATCAACAATAGTATTATATATATTTTGATTGATACTATATTATGATATATACTTATTTATGTGTGGCAAAAAATCAACTGTATTTTTTAGGCAACAACAAATTTATATGTAAATGTGAAAAAATGACAGAAAGATCAGAATTATAAAATTTATTGATTGAAATATAAAAAAAAAATCAGATATTTTAAATATTTTTAATGATGAATTATTATTGGTTTTCTGATCATTCCATTAATTTTGTTTTTAGATATTTATTTAAAATGTTATTTGTTAAACAATTTTATGTATAATATATTATTTTATTTTTTGTTAGGAAAATAATGTAACTCTTAATTTCAGTATAGGCGCTTATGTGACAGCTCTAGTTCTCATTTTCATAATTTTAATTCATCTTTATTGTTGTTTATAAAAAAAGTATATTATTGAGGAATTATAAATTATTTGTTATACTAATATTGCTGTAATCATAGATTTATAATATATATATTATTTTTGTTTGTTTGTTTTTTTTTTTTTTAATGTTTGGAACTTGTATGACTCACTATTTTGCATAGTTATTATTGTTATTATTTAACATTTATACGAGTATTATAAAGTGAATTTACGTTTAACGTTACTCCATTTAATGTTTTTTCATTATTAAATTATAATTATAAATATTTAATTAAAAAAACTTAAGTATTTCAAAAAAAAATTTTGTAGTTAAATGTATTTTACTAAACATGTTGACTGTGCTTAGATGCCGATTGATGTCCTATATACATTATTGATAAATTAGCTCTTATTCGATACACTTTGCTTATGGCAATTTCTATTATATACATGCATCATACTATGTGTTACTTACTTTATTTACTTACATTTTGCCTAGGAACATCATACAAAATAAATAATTAAATATTTTGATGTTATAAAAGTAATGTAATATGTTTTATGTTTAAAAAGTCCAGTTATGTTATAAAAAAGTTTTCATTTTAATTTTGAATTTTTTTCTAATATATAAAAGTAATAGGTACATTCTTTTTAAACATTTTTTTTGTTTTGTTTTTTATAATAGTAATTCATATTTTTCAACATTTTTTTATTTGTTATTTATTTAACCTATAAATTATTATTTTTAATATATCCATGATATGACCAATTGCCATCCTAAAAGTTCATCATTTTAAATTTGAAAAATGTTTTATTGAACACAAAAAAACTTTTTTATTAGTAACAAAATTAAATTAAATGAAAAAATTCCCTAATCAGGGGATACACTTTAAAAACAGTCAACATGTTAATGCGTTGAACCTAACCCCTATATTAAATGAGGGTTTACTGCACTTTTGTCATAATGTTATTATTTTAATATTTCGTTGATTTTTCTTTTGTTTTATTATAATATAAATATATATGTAAAAAAAAAAAAATAGATGGCTTTAATTTAGAATTAAGTTAAAAGGAATTCCATCCAAGAACGATTATATTTTAAATAATATATATATATATATATATATTCTAGTGAGTCATTCAACTTGATAAATAATTTATTTTGTTTAAAATTAGTCAATTTATGTTACCATTTAATCATGTTCTTGTAACCTTGTGTTTACCGATGTAACAGTTAGTCAACAGTTTTATTTAATTTACTTAAGGGCTGTGAAAAAAAATCAAGAATAATCGCTATAAGAATAGGCTATCAGTATTATAAATAATAAAATTATCATTGTATTATTTAACATATTATATATATATTTTTTGATGTCTAAACATAATATGCATCTTTCCTTGCCAACACAATAATGTGAATTATTATGTGTAGATAATTAATATCAATATTATTTTACAGATCAACCAACATTATATACATTTTGTACTAGTGCAAAGGAGGTAGTTTCTAAGAAACTGGTGTGGGTATACCATTTCATTTGTAATACAGTTTGTTTTATAATACTATTATTAATACTAATTTAAGATATAATGCGTACTTATAGTTTTGTTTGTTCTGTGTACCTATTTGTGTAAAAATATATTATGTATTATCGAATAAATATAGTAAATTATATATTGATGAAAAATAAAATCCATGGAAACATCGTACCTAATTGAACACTTTTTTAGTAATATATTATATGCTTTCTGTATTGGATGTTGTACTTATATGTGTAGGAAAATATAATAATTATATTCTTTGGCTTTGTTAGCCGTATATCCCAAGATTTTCGCCTCCAAACTCTTCTCAAATCCTTTTATTGTATGTTTATTTACCCCATTCTTGAGTATGGCTCTATCCTCTGGGATCCCAATACATCAGTTGCTAGGAACATGATCAAGCTGGTTTTTTTTCGCACAGTCGCTTTCCGACTCAACGTTCCTCGTCTCCCTCATGATTATACTCCTATCTTGACTATGTTAGGCATTTCTAGACTTGCGAATCGAAGGCATTAGGCAAATCTTCTCTTCCTCTCCAAGCTCGTTATCTAATAAAATGTATTCCTTTTCTCTACTTTCAGTTATAAATTTCCGTATCCCTTCACATCACACTTGTTCTTGTGCTCCCTTTCACATTCCTCACTTAACATCCAATTTTCTTTTAAATGCCTCCATGGTACGTCTTCTTCGCTTTGCGAATATCGATCCTGATTTCTCACTATTTTAATTATTTGTATATAATGTTATTGTTCTATTTATATGATATTTTTTATTTAATTCTTCCGTTTATTGTAACACATTATATTGTTAAATATTTTTCAATTGGACATCGTCCCGTTATGTAATAAAATAAAAATAATAATAACTAAATACCTAAATGATAATAATTTTAATAACTTGATGAGGTTTTCATAGGTGTTTTGCAAAAATGATAAATCATTGCATTCAATAAAATAATTCTGAGTAGAGCTCAAATGAAATATATAGGTATAACCATTGATTATATATTAACAATTGTTAATTAATAAAATGTATTGCCCCTTTTGCTTCCCTCTCCTAATAGACGATCATGCCGATTATTTTATTTTATAAGATAATTATTTATTTTGGGGGACCAAATATTGTTAGCTTACAAAACTATTATCCTATAAGTTATAACCCATCAGCTGTTGACACGGATGGTATTATTCTTGTGCGTACTCACAGTTTTCCATTGCTATACTGACGTGAAAATATTATCTATTGATTACAAATGTTTATATAGATTGTACATTTCCAAAGATATTTTAGGACATATTTTAGATTAACTTGCAAAGTATATGGTATGTTATCAGAGGCACGATGCATATGAAAAATTGTCTGTTAAAAATCGATCATTTCCATTTTCCGTGAATAGTGCATGAAAAATTATATCTAGAATTATTATTTATTTTGTAGAAGCGTAGTAAGTGCCACTTTGTAACTATTTTTATTTGAATTTTATTAAATGGCACACAACAATAAGAATTTTATTTAGATTTAATATCTAATATCATCATATCGATATATTTTACAAATTGTGACCGTAACAGCACTTTTAACTTGATAAATTTACTCGTTTTACTGAATTTTTTAAAGCAGACATGTATCTATGTGATTAAAATGATGTCAGAAAAAAAATGTTTTGTCGTGTGCTCCTTCATCTAAAATTGGTTCCGTATAAGGACGGCGGAATATGTACTCGTATAGACCAAATTGAATGGTATAGTTACGCGTAACTACTAAAACTAAAACTATTAATGTACCTATGTCATGTATAAAACGTTTTCATAAATTTACACATATTAGCCCACAGATATTCGACTATCCTTGATAATACCTATTTATAGTATACTTAGATATAATTTTGTAATTTAATATTAATTTATATAAATTGACAATATACCTATCGCCGTTCCTGTGAGAAAAACGTAGGTATGTAAAGAAATATAGTTATCTACCTATATGGGTATAATTTTTTTTGGCACCGTTGTAATGTGCGATAGATCGATCAAATTATATCTAATTATAGTAATCAGTACTCTGTATATTACAAAGTATATTACTCAATCCTCTGCTTGATCCTTATGCATAATGTATATAAATGTGGAAAGTGGTTGGTATAGCTCACACATTCCATGACGGTGCCAATTTCTTTTGTTTATTATTATTTTGGGTTTTAGGTGCATAGAAAGATGAAAGGACAAAATATCTGATAAAATATTTATGCTTTAGGTAACAGAATTTAAGTATGGAAGATCTGCATTCTGATCTTCAGGACGATCCTTTACAAGAGGCTGAAATTTTTTTAAAAATAAATTTATCAAGCAACCTTAAATTTTTTTTATTACTAATGGATTTAATAATGCTTTTATTATTTCTAAGCTTGATGAAAAGAATATCCATGAAACAGAAATATTTGTAAGAGAATTATTGTCTGATCGAATAAAAGTTGAAGAATAAACAATGTTTTATGGAATATTCCAAAATAATATACAGACATTTTCGATACTAACTGGGCATAAAAAAATAACTTCAATGCATTACAGAGTTCTACGAAAAAAAAAAAAAAAAAAAATTGCTCAAGAAGAAACTCTCAAAGTATTAGAGCAAAAGGATGTTTCAAAAAAATCCAATAGAAGAGTAACCACCAATTTATTTACAGAAGATCAACTTACCTCTTTTCCAGAATCAAAAAGGCAGTGCATTGAAGTAATTAGTGTGGATTTGCCCACAGAGAGAGCTTTTTTTTATCGAAGAAATTATCCGAATGGATGAAATGTATAAAATATATAATATAACATATGCATACCTATATTAAGTAGGTAGAGTATTTATATTATATATATAGGTATATAACCGAATGTATTTAAACTCAGTGGACTTCCTCAGTCGGATATTTAAAACAATAATTCACCATCAATTCTAAATATTTTTAACATTACCAGGGAAGTCAGATGGGGAGGATGTACTTTTGGAATTGTCATAACACATTTAGTTTTAGCCGTAGAGTCCTCGGGATACCATTGATAGATAGGGTACATCGGTGTGTGACATACTAAATTCCAATCCCCCCCCTACTTCGTTAAACTCTTGTGTTATTAATGATTGGAACATCGTATATACGAGATAAAATTCGGTTCAGGTTCCTTTAAGAGGTACGCTCGGAAAGTTCTTCCAAAAATCCCTTCTGAGGGATTTTTTTCTGAATGTCCCTTTCTGTTTATATGTTTCAATTTGAATTTGGTAAGGACTTTTTTTACTCGGAACTAAATTTTATCTCGTTTATACGGTGTTCCAATCATTAATAACGTAGGAGTTATATCAAAACCAAAAAAATGAAGCGGGGGGGGGGGATTTAGTATGTTATACGCCGATGTATCATCTACCCATCAATGGTATCCCGAGCGCTTTACGACTAAAATTAAATGTGTTATGACAATTCCAAAAGTACACACTCCCCTTCGGACTTCTCAATAATGTTAAGAATATTTCGAATTAGTATAGGTAATAAATTATTATTTTCAATATCCGACCGCTGAAGTCCACTGAGTTTGAATACATTCAGTTATATAGTATATATTATGTTATATTATATTATTTATATATTAATTAATACCTATATATTTTACATAAAGTTAATAATTAGTTTTATTTAGCGTTAATGCTTGACTTCATATTATAATTTTATTTAATTAGCTAGTATTTTTTCATTTTCCTAAGTAAGACTATAAATAAATAAATATTAAATACATATTGGGCGATTTTTACAATCCGGTACAAATTTACTAGGGGGGGAGGGGTGTTAATCGCTCGTTACACCGGTTCTCATCAGTTTCAAATATAATATAAAATTACATTTAATTATTTCATTAATAGTAATATTCATCAACATTTTGATCATAATAAAAAAGTACAGAATAGTGTACACCGCAAGCATATTGGTAGTAGGAATTATAAATTATATTATTGTGGTAACTTTTATAGAAAATATCGCACTCGTTTACATTTAGGAAAAGTATTTCAAAATAGACATGCCTAAACATATACAAAACCATATTTAAAGAACGATCAAGAAAAAATTATTGAAACGACGCTATATCCGCATTTGTTGCCTCCATCTAACACATATACAGAACATATCAAAAATTTGATTTCGTATTTCAAATATTACGGGTTATTGGTCGAGTTTTGATGATGATCATATTTTAAAAGATAATAGAAAATAGTATGATTTGTGTTTTGTTGGAAGTATTTTTTCAAATTAATCAAATTTAAATATTATTATAGGTGTGACAATAATGCGTACAAATATTTTGTTTAAAAATAAATTTATCAAAACATTATATTTTTCATATTTTGCATTATGTCATTTATATCTAAAAATCCACCAATAACCCACAATATTTTAAATAAAATATTTGATTTTGTTATGTTTTGTATAGTTCACACAGACAAAAAGTGCAGGTACCTATAGGATCGTCTTAAAAGCTTTTATATTTCAAAAAGAAAATCATTACTGAAAACATTTGCCGCTGTCAAACGGTGGGTATGCGTTTGTCTCAAGGTACAATATTATATTAATGACAGTCGTGAGCTACATAATAACATAAATACGCATACACCGAAAATACCATTAAAATATTAATTATTATTTAAAATACATTACAATATTATTGTAATAATAGATCGAATTACAAATTGCAATAAAATCGCATGTTGATAGTACCTATAGCTATTATATAAATTATTTTCTATGTGAAAATTATATTTTTGAACCTTTATTATTCATAGGTTCTGGTTCTTTATTAAAAAAAAAAAAAAAGGTTCCGGTTCTTTTCAGTTCGGTTCCAGTCCTTGCCCTGTAAATATATACCTAGGTAAATACTTAGAAACCGTGAATGTGTTTTTATGCCATTGTTGAATTGGATATGTGCCGAGCCCTCGATAAAGGTCATAATTTCATTTTATTTTCAATCAAACACTACATCCTTTTGTATTTGCCATTGCAGGTACCTATTGCTATATAAAATATTACGAAGTACGTAGGCATATAGGGTAAAATACGATTCCGTATGCTCATTGTTCGACAATACCTTTTTTTGACCTTTTTTTCGACACGATTCCGTACGGTGTTTTAATGCAATGTTGCCACGATTCATCGTAAAGACATGTATCATATATCGTAGTATATGTATTATAGGGTAATAGGAAAAAAAAGCCAATGAAAAAAAAGCCAAAGAAAAAAAAGCCAAAGGAAAAAAAAGCCAAAGAAGAAAAAGCCAAGGAAAAAAAAGACAAATTGTTTTAAAGTTTGGATTTAATATATAATATTATAACAAAATAATGGCAATTCGGTATTTTTATTACATTTGTTGTTAATTACTCATAATATAATGGGTATAATCATTATATCATTAATATTATATTATATATAGTATAGTATATTTAAT
>JAIPRL010002321.1:27244-62052 GCA_025469235.1 Pemphigus obesinymphae | reverse complement strand
AAATTTTTTCTAGCTTTCTCCAAAATTGTATTCAAAAATATAAAAATAATATTATTAAGACATTAAGTTGATTTATATTTTATTTTTAGAATGATGAAAAAATATATGTCATTAGTTAATAAAAAATTATTATTTCGTATCATTAAAACAAAAAAAAGGTCTTTTTAATTCTAATTTAAGGGGGTGGATGAGATTTTTGAAAATTTACAAGGGGTGCGTAGAATAAAAAAGGTTGGGAACCACTGTATTATCATATCTATATACCTATATTCTATAATTAGGTATATTATAATATGAAAAATATACTTGGTATAATAATAAATTGTATAAACGATAAATTTTCTACTTGCATCTACTAAGTAGGTAAATAACTAATTTTAAAACTAATAATATTACATTCATTATTTATTACCTTTTTCTTATTAATCCGTTAAAATTGTATATTTAATTTTAACGTATAAAATAGTTTAGTCAAGTTAAACGAAATGTATAATTATAGAGTACCTAATAATAATAATATTATTATATAAAACATAAAGTTGGTAATTTCTTCAAACTAGTTTATATTTTTTTTTTTTTTTTTATATATATATATATATATATACAAAAATTTAAATACAACCATATGATATTTTTGCCGTTATTGTAAACATGATTATTGCACAATAATATTAACTACATCTGTGCAATATACGTAGTTTATTGTGGTTTCTGTGATGTACACATTTTACGACTCAGAGATAACTAAATAGTATACATGAGTATATATTGCCAAACTTTGACTCCACTAACCAACCATGCATGACCTGATCTACATGTGCCAAGTCTTGTTGTCACTTTCTGTGTGAAATTTACGTCCAAAGAGATGCCAAATATTTTAAATACTATGTAAAATTGTAAATGTTATTATTATGCTAAATAATCGTGATTAAATGTTATAAAAGACCAGCGTGGTGTTAATAATACACCATTCATCTCATATATTACCTATATATTATCAAAATACGTATATATAACCCAATTTGCGAATAATTCCATGTCAATATTTGTTGAATATACATACTATAATAGTTCTACACACATTTTGGAGTCCAAATACAACACAAATACGTTGCTTATTGTATTTAGTTATGTCAATATATACTTAGATTTTAGACTCCAGTTAAATGTATAAACTCTATCAAATAAATAAATAGTATTATAAATTTCGTCAATAGTGTATACCTATTAGAGACTTACAAAAGACACATTTTTCGGTCCGACTAAGTACAACGAATTTTGAAAAAAAATTATTATAACTAATAAAAATAGTGGTATCTCTTTGCAAAATTAAAATTTCAAAATAGATTCTTCTACAGCATAGATAATGATCTCATCTATAATTTAATAAAGGTTAAATTTACTCTAGTATTAGAAATGACAGTTGTGATATGGATGCTAAACGTAAATTTCGTATTTTATCAGTTGGTTAGATGGAAACGGAAATTAAATTAAATAAAAAAATTTTTACTGTGGTTAAATGAATACAATTTCGTACCTAGTTTTAAATTGTATTTCTGTTCATGGAAAATAATGAATTTACAATTTTGAATAAATGAATTCGTCAAAATTACGTGTTTTTTAACAATTATACTTAATTACAAAATATTCTACAATGTAGAAAATGATACACAAATACAAACACTAGTGGACTTAAAAAAAATATATTGTGAAATTGTATCCTAACTTATAACTTAAACTATAACTTGAGCAATAAATAGATAATATGTTATAGGTATACTCCTAATTCACCAATTTATTTTGTCGAAGTAAAGGGCATTAAAATTTTTTTAGTTGAAATCAATCGATTAAATATCTGGAAAGATTGTGATCGAAAACTAAAGACTGAAAAATGTATATATATTTTGAAAATTTTCAATTTACAAAAATTATACTTACGTCACTATTTGATTCCTTATAGTAACAAATAAAAAGATTTGATATACTGATTTGATTCGCCCGCACTTAGGATTGGTTTTTCAGTTACATTTAACTACTATGGTTAATGACTTTTAACTGGCAGTTTAGTTGAACTGACAGTTAATTGGTACTTTTCAATTTATCAGTCATAGGTCATCCCATAACTGGAGGATAAAGTGTTGGTTAGTACTAGTATTTTTTCTACTAGTTAAGCTTTTAACTGAAACATCGAAAATTATACTACTCCATCATTAAAAGATTATATTGTAATTACATTACTACTATAAATATAAATTTTTTAAATTTGTAAGTCACAATGCAAATCGTATAAAATTAAAAATAATGAACATTTAACCCAATTTACTATAATATAATAAATTAGGTTGAATGTTCATTATTTTTAATTTTATAATGATGACGATGAAGAAATATTGGAATTCATAGATTACCATCATAAACAGCGTTCGAGAAATAATCAATCTATGATGAATTGGACGAACATAATTTAAGGATTATCATTCCAATTTGATATATTTATTTGATTCTTTGTACTCGAAAAATTTTTTTTTTTAAGTGCTACTTTGAATAATAACTCTTTTTCAGCAAAAGAAAAATGTGTAGACTGGCTTTTTTTGTTTGCAAATCTTTAGTTTTTGTCATAATAATATAATATACTACACAAGAATTAAATAAATTATAATATAAGTAAGTACGTTAAGTTAGGAAAGCCCGCTCTGTGAGCGTGCTAAATTCCCGGCTTCTAAAAGCATTTTAAATAATAATCTAAAAAATATAAAATAACGATACTAATACGAGTATATCTATCTCCCTGGTAACCAAATCAACAATCGTAACTACGGAGAGGCGGAGGACGCATAGACTGATAGACTGACGGATAGACAGACGCACAGATGGACACAATGGGGATAGGTACTTACAAGGTGTTTAAAGTTTAAACATATGTTTAGAAACCTAAGAACTATGAAATCAAATAGAAATAAAAATTAGTATAAAACACACTTATGCTACTTATATAACTGCACTTCATAATCTAATGATAATACAATAAATTATGATAATAATTTCATCTAATCATAAGAGCTACTTTTTGTAGGTACTACAATCAACAATATTTATTATCAATTACCTATTAACTTCAAGACAATTTATTATCCGAGAGATAATATAACAATATAATAATAATATAGTCTGTATAGGAATGGCATTGAAAACGGGAAGCAACATATCCGAAAGTTTAACTGCTGAATACATTTTGTCTAACAGTTAATTAGGCAGCCCCTAAAATATTCTGATTTTCGTACTACCGTACTGATATCAACAGTAATAAAAAAAATATGTAAAATAAAATTCAAAATATGCAACGAAAATTTCAATTTATTTTAACCTAATTAATTCGTATAAAATTCGGAAATATTTTATTTTTTTCAATAGAGGGGCCGGGGTTGGACATTTGCTGACAATTGCTGACAAGGGAGAAGAGGGAGTCTAAAGAGGCTAAAAATGTGCTCGCGTAATACTTGAACGTACTACACACATCAAACTTTACGCGCACTACACACAATTTTATGTGCTCTAGTTAGGTATTCACTGGTTAGAACCGGTGCTGAAAACCCTGGTCTTAGAACGAAAATAATTAAGAATTTGACTTGCGCTATTAAAAATATGTTTAGATGACTAAGAATATTATGATCCTGCGAAGGAAAATTAGATATCTTATACTATGGCCGGATAAACAATAACATTCGCAATCGAGTAGACATACGATATAATATATTGTATAATAAGTGGCCTTTCTCCGTGGAAATATCCAACTATCGCGGACAGTTTACCCATATTTAATACGCCTAGTACATTGTATATATTATAATACAATGTTTATGATTTATACGATATAGTATATTTTACCATTTTTTTTTTTTTTCGACGACCGTGTGACATTATACTAATGGTCTGAAATTAGTAACGTTTGCGTTTCGTACGCGTCATTATATTTTTTTAACTATACACACTTTACGCATATGACACGACGGGTAATTTGTGCGAAAATTTTCGCTCGGAGCGTCAAGATGCGCGCCTCGCCGACAACGAAAACCGCACACGTCAAATTAATCGCGAGATAACATTAATATTTGTGCGGTGTGCGAGATAATACTTATGTATTAAACACGTACACCGGTAATGTATATATAGCGGAGAAGAACGAAAAATAGTATGATTTACGAGTCTGTCGGACGTTTAATTGACGGGCGGTCGTCACGTTTTCGAAAAAAAAAAAAAAAAAAAAAAAAAAACACAATCATTATAGACGATATTATTACATTCACAACGCGTCACGTCTAGAATAGGTACTGTTATCGTTTAGGCCTATATTATATATAGTTTCAGTATGACAAACGGATGATATCACACACGCGGCGAAGACGAGATGAATACCAAATAGTGGATGTTTCGTCGGGTCGCGTGTCAACGGCGAGGCCGTCGCGAGACGATGAATATAATATTATCATCACGCGTACGTATCGAGTGCAGTTTTTGTGCACAGACGCGTATAGCTGCCCGAGGGACGGGGAGGTCTGAGAGTTCTAATATGGATATCCTTAGAAAAGTATAAACGACGACCTCGAACTCTGATTCTCTGGTTTTAATAATAATAATAATAATAACAACAATATATTACAATAGTGTTGGGTATAGTAACGTTACATAGTAACTTCGTTATTTAATTTCTGTAGTAGGTAACGTAAGAGTATAACTATACGTTAGTTATCTGCGGGTAACTTTGTAAAATAACGCGTTACACATTTATAAATAAACAATACATGACCCAACATATCTGCGAAAAGCAAGGCTGGGCATAAACGAGTTAAAAGTTAAAATTAAGCTAAAAAGTTAAGTTAATTAACGCGTTACTTTTTTTTTTCAGATTAACTTTTAACTTAATAAGTTACTTTTTTTATTAAAATTAACGTGTTAACTTCAAGTTAACTTTATACAAAAGTATCTAAATTAAGTTAAATTTGCACGAAGAACAATGCAAATATTTGAATGAGGATTTTACTTTTTGGTACCTATACGCAATTTTAGTAGGTATACCTAATCGATGTACCACTGACGCACATGCCCGTGACGTTGGCCGTTCAAGAATATTGGGCTGAGCCCGTCTTTTTAACTACATGGAGGCTGATATTTATGTCCATCCAGTATAGAAAATATATTGAAGTGATAGGTACTGCTTATTTTATACTACCTTAGTGTGAATGAAACAATAATGTAAGTATCTTGGCAGTTAGAAGTTATTTTCTGATTTCTTATTTATGCATGGGTTTTAAAATGACGTGTTGTATTTAAATTTTTACATGCGTATACACTTTTTCAGGCAGAAGAAGTTACCAGTAGTTTTTTTTAGCGTAAAGAATAACCATCCTTTTTTACCTTTTTACGATATAATAGGTATATCGACTTTTTTTTCCTAATTAGGAAACTTTAACTTTTATAACTAAGTTAAGTTACTTATTTTTTCAAAATTTACTTTTAACTTTAAAAGTTAATAAAAATATACGAGTAACTTTTAACTTAACTTAACTTATATTATTTTCAATTAACTTAACTTAACGAGTTAAAACATATCGTTGACTTGCCCAGCCTTGGCGAAAATTAGATATTTTAACGATTTTATAATTTTATATAATAAGTTGGAGTAGGCGTGACATTTAATTTTATAATATTCGACTAACAACTATCAGAAAAAAATAAAGATATTTTTGCCATTTTATTTTATTATTTTCATTTTTACATATTTAAAAATGTTGAGTCATTGTAACTATAGTTACTTTTGAATTGAAAAAGTAATGTAACGCTGTTACTTTTGTATTCAGATAACGAAAAAGTAATCTAGTTAACTTTTAATTTTGTAACTAGTAACGTAACTTGTAACACTGTATATTACCTACTTATATTTTCCCGCAGGAAATCGTTTAAATCGAATCACAAACCACTTGTTATTGGATTTAAAGATCCTGCAGCTATAGGATAAACAGGTATGATGTTCAAATTTAATCCAAAGTTTGTCCGAATACTTTGATTTCGGTCAATACTCTGCTATAATAATATACGATCATAATAATAATAGATAAACAATTCAAAATACATTTACAAAATTCTCGGAAAATTTACGATGGAAAAAGAAAAACGTCCAAGGAAGTTTCAGATACCATCACACAAAAATGCATTTTTTTTTTAACTTATTTAAGTTTCTACGCAAAACCACCTATATTCTGTGAGCATTACACGCGTTGTTGAACTGTTTAAAATAATATGAAAGTGTACACACAATTTAAAATAATATATAAACAACAGAACGCATCAAAAGAAAATTATATTTTAAATTTTAAGATTTCTTATTGTTGTGTAATCACGATATTCATGTTAACAAAACCGTTTTACAAGAAAAATGTTTTCTTCCGACTATAGACGTAAATATGAAACCAAATTTTTACATAATATAGTAAACAAAATTATCTGTATTCTGCAGATGTCGTTATTTTTTCGATATTACAAATAGAATGATGTTATGCCATCTGTAAAAATCCCCCAAAATATGGTTTTTACAAAATTAATAACTTTTTTAGGATTTTATATTTATAAAAAGAACAACGGTAGAACACAAATAATATTATCTACAATATTGTATAAAAATGTGATTTTTAAATAATTACGACTACAGCCCGGAAATATTTTTACGGTAAAATAACGTACATGTGGAGTCCTCTTAATAATTTAATAATTTATAAGTAGTTACTATGTTAACTAAGTGATACAAATGTTTAACATTTTTCATGATGTGTATTCAAATTAAAAAATATGTTTTGCGTGGGACAAATCGTATTAATGCCGTGTGTTTATGAAAGAATTGCCAAATTTTTACAACACTAAACACATGTACAGGAGAACTTTATATAATATAAATGCGTCGTATAGCGTTTATATTTTTTTAGTAAACATACCTATAGAGATACGAGTACAGTAAATTTTACCAACAAAACAGTTAAGAGGAATAATTATTATAAGCGATTAAGAAAAAAATACAAAAAATACATAAAGATAAAATAATATAACAAATATCAAGTATTTTTCACGAATTATGTATGATATATCGATAAATACTTGATATTTGTTATATTATTTTATCTTTATGTATTTTTGTATTTTTTTCTTGATCGTGTATTAATATTAATAATTGTTCCTCTCGACTGTTTTGTCGGTAAAATTTACTGTACTCGCATGATTATAATATATCGGAATCATGATTGAAGAGAATTTTTTTTAAAGATTTTTACTGTTTCAACATTATACTATAACTATTATTAGTACTGCATTACTTAGTATTATTAATATTAGTATTACTAAGTATTATCTGTAGGTACTATTTTATTAATGAATTTTTTTTTTATTTTTCTCATTGATATGGTACAATGTTTAAAAATAATAGTAAATCTGTTAGTCTTTGTAAAGGAATCAACAAATTTTTAAACAAAATGCTGTTTTATAAAAATATACCTATTGTATATTAATACATATTATCTCGAGACGTATTTTTCTTATAACTATATCTACATTGAATTTACTTTAAATTATATGACACTAGTTTTAAGTTGATATACCTACCTAATATCTAAGTAATTTCAGTTTTTGAAAATTCACCTTTTTGAATTACGTTTAGATTCGTCACATGCAGTTAACCATCAGATGTAGATAATAATAATAAGCTAGGGCTAAACTTATATAAAAAAAAATTTGATTATTTTAATATTACCAAGTTTTCAAATTGTATGTAAATTTAAGTTAAACTTGTCGGTGAGTTTACCAATTTTCTCGATAATACTTTTGACAAAGAAATGAAAAAAATAATGAATATATATTATAATATATACTTTTAATAATTAATGTCTATTTTTGATTAAAGAATTTGGCAAACATATAATGGTATCGAAAAATTAGCCAAATCATTGCGGGAACGAAAAATATCAATTGTTTTCCAAATAATTATGAAAACGTAACTACGTGATATATTACATTTTTTTCATTGAATTGATAATTTAGCACAAAAAAATATCCAATTTTCGTGTATTAACTATATAGATATACATATCTGAGAAAAAAAAATTCAATTTAGCGTATTAGTCAAGAAAACCTCTGAGATGATAGGGGCAACTTCACGGACGTATAATGCGATGCGTGTTATTGCATTATTGCAGTCGAAAAAGTGCGGTGACTACGAAAATTAAATTAAAACGATACGATCCAACAGGATACATTCACAATATACGCGTATGTGTATATAAACGTGTAATATCCATAAATATAAATATATATAATAACAATAAATTACATATGGGTAATGTAAAAATTATATATTTTCCCGCTAGGGATTTATATAATAATAATTTATTCGTAAATTTTCTAGGACAAAAACGCGTGAAATTCCATCGCATCGTATAAATTATTATTATATACCTATAAATATATTAATGATGTGTAAAATGTTTGATTTTCGAAAACATTTTTTTCTTCCATCCGACACCCCCGCAAATACCGTCAAATTTATATAAGTGCGCGTAACAAAAACCGCAGTCAAAAATGAATATATATATATATATATATATATATACGGTAAATTATATGCGTATATATAAGCGGTATATACTTACCATGTATATATAATATAATATATATATATATATATATATATACCTACGGGCTACGGCTATACATACCATTAATTTTTTTATTGTTTTTGTAATTTGGTCAATATTATTATTCGTTATTTTAGATAGATATAAAAAATATAATATTATATATATATTGCACAAACACCGCAGTCAACTTATAGAAATCAAATATTTACGTTTATTCTATAAATATTTACCACATAATTCACTATATACGTTTTATTAACAGTGATTTATTATACTTTCGAAAACCAATTGCTTGCCAAGGAATTCGTTTTACAGATTATCGGCAACGAAGAAAAAAATGAGGGGAAATGTTTTCGACTTATTAATATGTATAATTTTATAGAACTGCATGGCATATACGTCGAACGTATTTATATATTGCATATATAAACGCATCATTTTTACCCGGAAAATCATTAATCATTGTTAAAAATTAACAACAAAAACATTGAATAAAATATAACGTTGCGTGTCATGTGTATATATATATAGTATATAATATACGTAATATAAACTGAATTCCGAATTTCTCTACTCGCAAAATACGAATTAACGAAAACTATTAAACAACACGTTAAAGTTAAGCCATTAGCATTCTCGTATATTATGTATATTATTATAACATATAATTGTTTAATAGGTAGTAAATAAATAACAGAGAACGCCTTTGCACGGCGAGTTCGTCGCATTAAATCGCATAAAACTTTACTCTCTCTCTTTAATGTTAAAAAGATTTTACAGCAAAATTATCGTTATATATATAAATATATACATGCAACACAATATTATTGAGACATTCCAACATCATAAATCATAATAATAACATGGAATTTTAACCAGGACCGACCCGAAGAAATATCAATGGGTGCGAACGACAAAATACTTTCTTCAAAACCGTATGAATAAGCAATAAGATAAAAAAAAAGTTCAACTTATTCAAATTTTTACCGATTCAACTTCATTTTTTCGACTAAATGTCTGTTTTTGCCGACTGTTTTTCAGAGGTGGGGGTATCTCACCCCACCACCCACCCCCTCCTTTGGATGGCTCTGATTTAAACCATTCTGAATATAATATTTTTATTACCTATCTGTGTTCTAAGTACAACTTCTATCCTAGTTATCGTAGATTCAAAATTTAAACAGAATACGATAGATGAGAATATTTACCACGGACGAACATAGAGTTTTTAGTTAAAATGATTTTTTCAAATTTTTTTCAAAAATGAAAATGTAGAAATTTGGCGTTTTTAATAGTCAAAAACTCTATACTCGGTCTTAGATTAAATTCTCATATTTTATTTAGTAGCAATTATTTTTCTTTTATGGTAATTTTTTTATTAAATTGAGATTATAGAACGCCATGATTATAATACTTAACTACTTAAGTGGTTTTTGAACAAATGTCGTGATTATACAACAATAAAAAGTGGTATAGATATGAAATTATTTCTAGATTAATTTTTAAAATGTGTTTTAATATTTTTTAATTGTAAAATTTTCATTTTTCAAAAAAACTTCTTAAAAATTGTCTACATAGAACCCTTTAAATATGGTTGGTGTATAGCATCCTATTAGTTATCCTATTATATATAGAGCTTATAGCGAAATATAAATATATTTTGTTTTTATATTAAATCAGATTAAATTTTAATCATAAAGTTATTTAATTATTTAAAATCATTTGAATTTCTTAAAATATTAACATCGTTTATGTTCTTGTTATGTGCATTCATAAACATTGTTCTTTCCAAACACTGAGTATATAATCATTGATTATATATTATAGTCAATACTATTATTTTACTACTATGTTAATTTATTATTGATTTCATTTGAAAATTAATATTATTATACCATAAAACCAAAAATAAAGTGTTTAATAAATATATTATTGTGTTCTGCATTTTTGTGAATACAATATTTGATTTTGTGGAAGAAAATGGTTGTATTACCGTCATGTCACCACTGACTGAAAGTAAAACCTTCAATCTAGAATATTTTAATAAATCCAGCTATAGGTACGTGAAGTATAGGTTCTTTTTATACATTTTTAGGTATAAAATTATTTAAACAGAAAATAATTTGTTCCACTTAGTTTGATCCACTCAAATGGCGCCACTGTTATCGGACATTGATCCAATATCATATGGGTCATAAATTAATAATATGTACGTTCGCTATTAATTAACAAATTTTTTAGGCTTATTAATAACTAATAATTATAAAATCTATATTGAATAAACATAAATAATAAAAAGAAAAAGAAAAACACTTAAGGGGACGTAGTATCTGACTCAGTTGTCTTTGTTTGACACACGCACGGCATAGTAAAATCGAGTTTTGTATTTCCGACTTCATGAATAATTGGTTGATTTTATGGTATGATGACCTATTATCATATAATTAATAATAAAAATATAATCTATGATATGTAGGAATCATCTTTTTAATAAATTAAATTTTAAGCATAATACTCACAAGTTAATTATCGCGTTATACATACATATGTAAAAAACTTAAAATTGAATCTATCGAAAAAAATAACTCCTACATGTAATAGATTGTTTTTTTTTTTTTTTTTTTATTAATTATGATAATAGGTCATATATCCTAAAATCAACCATTGTACACGAAATTGGAAATAAAAAACCCAATTTTACTATTTGCACGTGTATTAGACAAAGACAACTAATTCAGGTACTGTACGATCAATTTGAAATTGAATTTATGGTATATACTTAAACAAAATATAATATAATATCTACTGTCAACAAATTTTGTTTATAGTAGCGAAGTAACATATGTATATATATATATATATTATTGTTACATAGGCGTAGCTAATATAGCCTCCCCAGTATTTACTCAAGCCCCTCTAAAAAATGTTTAATATAGGTATTAAACTCTATGTATTTGTACAGTATGTTTTTTAAATTTAATTTAAATTCAATATTTAATACAATTTTTAATGGGTTTGAATAGTTTTATGACAATGAAAAGAATTTAATAGTTCACAAAATCAATAATTTCTTAAAAATAACATATTATAATTATTGAATAAACAAGAAGATTATTTCATACTGGATAAAGATGTGTATATTTTTGGAAAATTTCGTGATAAACGTAAGATATAAAAGATAAAAAAATATCGTTTCTCACTTTCTTAGTAAAATCCCATGATATGTTTATATTTCATAATAATAAGAAAATTAAAAAAAGAAGATATTTATTTGTTTATATATAATTGTTTGTATATTACATATGCACTAGTAAAATTGCCTATACTAATAAGATACACCTCAATAAGAAAATTTGCATTGTTTTTGGGACAAAATTTAACAAAATTTAGATCATTTTGCACATTGTTAACGTGAAGCTAACACATTAAGTTTAATAAGTAACTTATAAAATTAAAAGTTAATTTGGATAAAAAGTACCTGATGTTTAATATAAAGTTGATTTTTAACTTAGTTATAACTTTTAACTCATTAATGCCCAGCCTTAGTGCTTATCACTAATATACTACTAACACAAAACTAAGGTGTTTACTAATGAGTGAGCTATTTAGTATTTGGCTATATAGTATGGTTGTGATGGGTATACTTGTGTGTTTGCTTGTATTCTATTTCTAATTTTAAAATTAAAAATTCTAGGATTTAATAATAGGGAATTTATTGTCTTCTCTTTCGCCAAATAGCAAAATTATAAACATGTTATATATTTAACAACATATTATTGTGTTATTGCTATAAATATATTAGGTACCTATATATTTTTATATTTAATCCGTTACTCGTTTTTATTATATTCTTCCCGAGTTCGCATTATCCATTGGGTAAAGTTATACATTTTTTGAAAAATATTGCCATTAAAAAGTTAAAAAAAAAATTTTTTTTGAAAATAAATGATATTTTATGAGTTTAATTTTTCAGGAAATTTTTAACTAAAAGATCGAAGGGTAGGTTACCATGATAGAGGGAAAGGATTGGGCTATTCGAGGGAGATTCTGAGGGAAAATCATGTAGTTACCTACTGATGTTTCTTACAAATTTATTTACGACTTAGTATATCACGTTAGGACTATAGCCCCCCCCCACGACATTTGTTCACGCTACACCTATATGATTATTGATAATATTATTATGTTCTCCGAATATATAGATAAGCCTATAATCGGCCAACTGTGGATCTGAAGCTTATTTAAGGGTGGGGGGTGAATAGGAATATTTGAGAAATAAAGGGCTAATCTCTATCAGTTTTAAACTCCTCAAATAATGATAAAAAAGAAACTCCAAGGATGGGATAATCGCCAAGTACCGCCCCCCACCTCCAATCTATCACTGAACCGGGCTATAAATTAAAATGTAGGTTATATAGTATAATTTAAAATCATATTGTCACGTGCGACCTAGCTATACAATTGAGATTATCTACGGAACACAATTTTACCAAGTTCAGTGTGCTTTTGAGAAACATATAACTGAATTCGCTATGAATTCCCTTAAAAATACGCATTAGTTTGATTCAAAATATACGTATACGTTTTATCTCTATTATCACTATGCGAAAAACAAATATTGCAATAAATAATGGACAATGTTATACAATCATAACGTATACACGTCATATGATAATAGACAAGTCTACATACCAATACAATGAGATGCAGTCAATTAACGGGTTCTATAAATTAATGCTCATAAAAACTGTTCCATTTTAAAATTCTAAAAATAAAAACATGCTACACTTTATTTACATTGTTTATAATGTTTACTGATTACGTTCATATAATGTACAATACTATATTTGTGGTTGCTTGTTAAATTTCAAATTCAACAGCTGTGAATTTTTTCTCCAATTTCACACTTACAAGGTTACCTATATTTTATTTGTTTACGAGTTTCATAATTGTATACGATATTTTTGTCATACAATGTATGCCTTCGAAAGACTTTTTGTATAATATTAAACTATTGCACTAATCTATTTATCTATAATTATTAGATTTTTTATACGAAAAAAACATATAATCATTTATTATAATATAATACATAATATATTATGTATTATTTAAAAACCAATCACTAGCATATCTTATATAAATAATAATATTTTTATTGCGTGTTTTAGTTAAGTTAATACGCGTAATTTGCATTTAATACGTATATTTTAAAAGGCCTATTCATTGGATTGCAAAAACCGAACAAAATCATTTTTAGATTTTCGTCGATTAATTTAAAAAAAATCAGAAATAAATGTAATTTAGGTAGGTATATTATTGGAATAAATTAAAAATATAAAAAAATATATGACCGACAAATTAGGTAATAATGTATAATAAATCATAATATATCAAAAAATAATACCTAATATAGTGTTATATATCTTATAAACCTAATTCTACTTCACTTGGGTAGTTGGATTCAAATTACAATAACTCAAACCTATTATTTTAAATCTTATTTCTTGTAGAAATAAATATTATTAAAACATTATACTATATAAAACATTAACTATAGTCTTTAATATATATATATGTTATACTTATATAGTTTTAATAAATTATTAATTAATATACCTATACGGCTATACTTACGCATGTCCTAAAGCAGGGGCAATCACATACGAATTTTTTTAGGAGTAGAAACTCCCTCCGAAAATCGAAGTGAAAAAAAATGTTGGAAAAAAAATCAAACCATAACATATACCTAGTAAACATAGTAGGAACTAGAAATATTTTTATTCAATTTCTTCCAGTTCTAAAAATAGCAGAACGTGGTTTCAAAATTACTTAAAAATAAAATCTGTTAAATCTGTTTAAAAAAAAATTACCATACATTATATATTATATGGCATATAACATGTATATACATACTCAAAAATGACGTTTTAAAGTTTTATACAGTTAATATAAGCTACCTATACGAGTACATAGTGTATACCTACATCTAATATGTTATCAATTCAAATGTATATTACAAATCCATATGTAGTCGTCCACTATTGTATTTTTATCACACAATGTGATATAATAGATATTATTCGATTTTTATCAAAAACAAAAATGAATATTTTATATTCAATATTAAAACTTACTCTTTAACCAATTATCCATAGCATATTAAGTAAATAGGCATGTCAGCTACAATTCCATTTTTGCTATCATTACGCATGTTTCCCAGACATGGAATAAACGATAACAATATCATGGACGAAAGAGTGTTGGTATCTTAATAATAATATATGTGCAAAGGTGAAACACGTCTTGAATAAACAGAATGGTAATGCAAGTATTTTATTAATAGATATTTTAATTCATAACAATATTACAATAATTTTAAATTAAGCCGGAAATAATTTTTCCATGAATTTTGTCGTTTGTTCCATATCCTGCAGGGAACATTTTCTACGCCGTATTATGCCTATTTAAATACGCCATGCAATTATTTACGTTTAAGTAAATAATTTCTGTAAAAGTTATTTAATTCTGGCTGGCAATCCATATTATACTTATACCGTTCACCGATGGCTTCTGCATTCATTATTATAGAATCGTTAGTCGCTATATATAGATATATTTCTATACCGCACGCGTGCTGGATAAATCCACAGATAGGGCTGTTAAATACGACTGTAAAACATCATTACAAAAATATCCCACATAAAAACGTTAACCTCCAAACAAGCGTGTGTTCAGTGTTGTACATACTATTATATTATTATTTACTATATAGGTTTAATAATCGTATAATAGACATTTTAATCGAGGGCAACAACGGTTGCAGTATAATAATTGCATTTAATTGTATACAGACGTATAGAAATGACTGTGTATACTGGTATATTAAATTCGATTTGCATATTGTACAAGAATACAAGACCTATTTTACGCGAAATAAAATATAAAAATCAAACATCGTGTATAATTATACACGTAAATAAAATGCACCGAGTCAAAGTAGCACGTTACGTAAGACCGCATGTCACTTACGCGAGCTTTCGGACATTTCTCGTAATTTGCATATACACGGGTAACGGGTAGATATATATTGTGAATTGTCGTATCTATATTAGAAAATATAATATGTTCTGTGATAATATGTGACATTTGTTAAGGTAAACCACGCCGACCACGAGTTTCTCTGACACGATTGGATTTACACCGCGAGGTTATAGATCAGATGTTGTTAAGGATCGACTTCAGAAATTTATTCCTTTTTCGATGGACGCAATAATATATAAAAATATAATAATATATAGATTACTAGATTTATTTTTTTATACGAATAGGTACGTGAACAAATTCATTTTTATTATATAAACTCGCAGTACCGCAACTACCGTAGGTGTACCGCCAAATGAGCCCCATAAACAAATTATTATCCATTAAGTATGGAGATAAGTTTAACCTATATTGACCGAGCCATCCTTTAATATACATTAATGCTGTATTGCATGAAAATTATTCCTTAAATATTTAATTAATGGCTCGGTAAATCACTGTTTAGTTGCAGAAAAACGATATTAAATTATGACATTAACAAATAAGTAATATCTATAACAAAAACAAAATATATATTACCTATATCATAGAATTAAAGGTGGGTAGCAGACTTGGGCATAATATTCGGAATACCATATACCGAATACTTTTTAAATACTGTTTTTTTGAAAGTATTTATAATACAGTATTTTGAATACTTTTTAAAAGCGTTTCGTACCTTGAAAAAAAAAATACTTTTTAGGTTACAATTACACATTTAAAATATTTATATTTTTAGTATGCCATCAGACTTCAATGTACATTTGTTTGCTCGTATTCTAAAATAACTAAAAACCCTCAAACACACATAATTAATGTTTATGATCGATTAAATAATATCTAATATATTAATTAATTAATATTTTAATTTTTATAATTTAATACATATTTATAAGAAAAAGTATTCGAAAAATATTTGGAATACTTTTTGTGAAGAATTCCAAATACTTTAAGAATACCATTATCATAAAGTATTCAAATACATTTTTGTACGTATTCGGAATATGTATTCGAAATACTTTTTAAAAGTATTTTACCCATGTCTCGTGGGTAGATAACTGATTAGTGTAGATAACACATTTTAATGAGTCTTTAAAATTTACAGAGCAGAAGTAATCGGACGATCTAATAATACTAGTCGCGGGTCTGTAAAATTTAAAGAACATTTATATAACTTAATTTTTTACCAAATCATTAAAACCGCTGCTAATGGCTCTACAAATGATTAAAGATCGTTTACATACAATCCTTTATTGTAGCATTATTGTTACATTTATTCATATTTATTACTACAGTCACAGTATATATATATAAATAAATATAAAGTGTAAGACTGTTATATTGAAATACATTGATAAGAATACGTGACTTTTAAGGTTGTTGGAGCACCACATATTTATTGTGATTTTAAACCAATAAGTGAAACGTCCCATTAGTGATAATACTGCTTTGAATATATGTATGAATTTATTAGCCCCTTTCCTAGGTTATGTAGGAAAAATATGTTTTTGTTTTTTTTTAACTTAACCAGTCTTAAGGTTAAAATTATTTTTAAAAATGTATTTAAAAAACCAGAAAATATTTTTACAATTATAATATATTTATCAAGTTGTATTAAATATTTTTCCTACATATACTATTATGTACTATTATATTATTACAAATCTTTCGACAAAATGTAAATCGCGGACCACTATGGAAGTACTTTTTTCTCTTTCTCTTTTAGCGATTCCCACTAGTACATTAGTAGATTTAAGGGACAAATTTAGGCAGGAAATTTTTGAGAATTTTAAGTGATTATAACTCTCACACACTAAAATTCATTAATGTATAATGCGTAGACAATTCATATATTATAATGAATTGCAAATAGTCAAAATGTTGTGCTCTAACAATCTTAATGCAAATTTAGATTTTATTTACAAACGTCACAGTATATATAGACATACCACAAATAATGAAAATTGAAACATCACCACTGATGATTAAACGTATATTTAGTAATATGTCCCCGGCAAAAACAAGTCGTACGACAAACTAAAATTTACTGTTTTTTTTTTCTTTATTTATAATAAATATGTTATTATGCATAATACACGTATATTATTATATTAATATATTAATCGATTCCATTATTAACTGAATACAACTGAATACTTAGTGGTTGTTATTTATGAAAAACGTCCATTACAGTTGATTATGGGTTGAACTTTATCTATGGTATTCTATTAAGAAATGTATCATTATTGTATAGTTTCTAATTATAGTTATTTTTGGTTGGAAATTTTCGTTATTATAAGGATTTCTTGACATAGAAATACTGAATGATGCGAAATTTTTACACACCATTTAAATTGATTTTTATAATTGGGATCTCCTCGTCCTATAATTTATGATAATTATACTGTACCTATCTAAATATTTTAAAATCTCCAATCTTGGATTGAGAAAATACTTCGTATTGGTGTATTATATGTACAGAGTTCATTATTTATAGTCTTATTGATTTGTCTATATACAATCTATACAGTACGAGTGCACAACCAATCATAGACTTGAATCTTTTGAAGTTAAATTGGAGAAAAAACTAAAACTGGTACAAAAAATACTTTATCAGATGACAACAGGTCAACCATAATAATCTATCAGAAATGATGTCTTAGCGAATGGTAATTTGAATCCATTGATCCTGTGTCACCTGTATTTCAATACGGCCATTTATATGCAAGCTTTAAAATCCCACCCCCAAATTTCACAAACCATATTATATAGTATCCAATGGTATACACACGGGTAGAGGGAATATGGGAGATAGATCACCTCCCCCCATGACAGTCTTTTTTACAATTTTGCACCTATATGTGATTATATTAGTTATAATTATTGTAAAAAAAAAATATTTGTCATCATATATATTTTTTTTGATGATAACAACGGCATAGATTTAAAGCAATTATACATAACTTAGGTACCTACAGTTAATGCATGGTTGAAATAAAACTATTAATTTACAGTTATGAAAATAAAATTTAAGTTCAATGTGTATTGTGATTTCTGTTTTGCTACTATTGTTAATTTGTTTTTCTTAATGATTTTCATTTTGTAACATAAAAGACTGTTAAATGTTCAGAATTGTTCAAAAAAATTGATATAATATTTTAAATTACAAATAAAGTGTTTAATAATTTTCAACATGTTTTCTTTATATTGTTAAATTAGTGTTAATAGTGGTAGACTGATATATTAGCGGAACGATGAATGTACTGGAAATGTATTTTTAGAATAATGTGCTTTTTAATGTTTAATAAAAATATGTACTAGTAGAAGTGCTTCGACTATTTCTACATTACACATTTTCCGGTAGAAAATTACGTCTAGTTGGTATTTTAAAGAAGTAATTTAAGAAATCAATTTTTTCCATTGTTTTCTAATGCGTCAAAAAAAACTACCAAAAACTATATAATTACTCGATTTCATCAAAAACGGTTATGGTTACTTCTCTGTTATTTCGAAAATAATTATCCAAGAGTCTTGAAATTTTCAACAAATATGTTATGTTATACTGTACTAATACAAAAAAATTTTAAAAAATGTTGGGCTATTTAAACATTTATAGATTTTGCGAGGTATTTATTGCATTAAAGTGGCAATTTTATTATTTATTAGGACAGGATTTATTTATTATTTTTATTATAGACTTAAATTCTTACCAATTACTTATTTTATTATCATATTTACGTTATAAACATTTTTTCAATTTTGGGCTATATTTGTGTAAATTTTAGGGTTCGACGTTACAGATAAACAGCTATACCAATGGCTCAATTTTTAAAAAATATATTCATCCCCTCCACCCATTGAGAATTTCTGTATACGCCACTGATAATAGGTATATTAGAGAAAGACCATTTTAGAGTAAATTGTCAAATAAATGTATTATGTAATAATTTGTACAATAATGCGTTCACTTTTGTTTTAATTTTTTGTCTATAATAAGCTTTGTGCGTAATTATTTACATAATAATTGTGTGTATTATGTTTTTTTACTATTTGCAATCTCTATGCTGCAGTAGACAGTATATAGGTAACTAAATAAATAATGATTTCCAGTATTCGTTACACAATTAGTGGACAAATAAGGAGCCATAACAGATCGTTATAACCTGTACGGCGCCTATATGCGCAGTGAGTGCTTATAGAAAGAACCAATATCTATCTATATACTCGTACTTAGCGAGTGGTCGCAAACCTAATGGGTAAACACAATATAGTTACCTGTAATAATTGAATAGCATAAATTATAGATAAAAGCATTGATTATATATAGTACTATATATAATCAATGATAAAAGTAATGATAATGATACCTATATATATTATATGATGTACACGAATCTGACTTACTCGATCCGATGACGACCGCCATGCGGGCTAGTGGGTGCGTCTTTGAAATTAATAAGGCGCGTGAAGTTAGCAGTACATTTTTAGCAGAACTTTTTAATTTTAATTTACGATTTGAAAAATTAAAATTTAGAACTTAGATATAAAAAAAGAGACACCCAAACAAAATAATAAATATAAACATTTTTGGAGAATTTAACGTGAGATAGACTCCAACAAATTCCAACAATGTCCGACAAGTATATTTAAACACTGTTAGAAGGTATTTGAACAGTTTTATGAAAAATGTAATGCTAAGTGTGAAGTTAGCAGTACAAAGTTTAAAGTGGGATAAGTGGAAGGGGGGGCTCCAACAAATTCCAACAAGTTTCCAGCAATGTCCAACAAATCAATATGAATATTGTTGGATAGGTTTTAAAAAGTTCTGCTAAAAATGTACTGTTAACTTCACGCCCCTGAATTAATATGACTTCGTTTCTGTATAAAGACCAGAAGAATATATAATATAATTGTCACAACTAAAAGTAAAAACGTTTACATTCTAGGTACATTTGTATGTAATACCAGGGTCAAAGATAATATATATAGTTTATCCTGGTAATCAAAACGTACAGTTTAAATTACAAGATGTATGCATTGCTATTAATGCATAAATTATAATATTATATAAATATTAAATATGGATAATTGACCGCGGCCCGCGACGTGGTTTGCGAAAACGTACGATTCGACAGCGAAAAATCACTGCATATACACGATTGCGTACAGTGTGGTGGAGCCAGGATTTTTTTCTTGGTAGGGCCAACAGAAGGCTAACAACTATACAATAAGGTCGGGCCATGCAAAAATTAACTTTTTTTTTTTTTTTTTGCTCATAACTTGAAATTTAGACCCAAAAATGTTTTTCTCACTACAAAATAATGTGAAGAAATTTTTTTTTTTTTTACTCATCTAAGAAAATAACTCCTTTTTATTACGTCCTATCTATTTTTAAATTATGCAATGATGTTAAGTGCAATGAACACTATACGTTCAAAGAATATAGTCTGAAAATAAATGCAGCCAAGACCATAAAGCCCTAGTATATACGCTACAAGAAAAACATACCATATATAAATATAACATTAGAAAACAAAGAAATTACCCAAATAGACTATTTCAAATACTTAGGCAGCATTATAACAGACGACGGGAAATCAACCAAGGAAACCAGGAGCAGGATAGGTCAAGCAAAAAACACATTCCTTAAAAAGAGAAAAATACTAGCACCAAAAAATATGAACGTAGTAACGAAGAAACGGCTCATAAAAACATACGTCTGGAATGTGGCATTATACCGGAAGTGAAATCTGGACAATTAATAAGAAAGAAAAAGATATGTTAGAAGCTCTGGAGATGTGGTGTTGGAGAAAGATGCAGAGAATAAGCTGGACTGATAAAAGATCAAATGAAGACATCCTGAGGACAATAGATGAAAAACCAACACTGATATTATAAAGAAAAGGAGATGACAGATGATAGGACACACGTTGAGGCACGGAGATGAATTGCGTAGTTTAATAATTGAAGGAATGATAGAGGGTACAAGATCAAGAGGAAGACCTAGGACGAGGTACACTAGACAAATAATGCAGGATGCAGGAGTCACTTCCTACAGGGAGCTTAAGATTACGGCGAATGATAGAGAAAAATGGAGAAGCCATTTATTGTAAAACATTTGTTAAAAACCAATTTTCGGATTGAAAAACAAAAAAAAAAAATCAATTTTTTAAACTAATATTGTGTACATAAAAATAATATATTATAAGTAATTTGAAATTATTTTTATTATTATTATATTACTTATAAAACTTGTGAATATAGTCAACATTGATAAGTATAAATAATATTTATAACCGATCAGAGAATTCGTTTATATAAGGATATCCTCGATGATATTTTGATTATAAGATCAATATCACTTTTTTTGGTTTTATTTTTATTTTTTGGAACATAAATATGTTTTTCATATTTATTCATTTTTTATACTTACGAACAGGGATTGATAACGTTATAGGAATAGCGTTTCAAAACGTAGCATTCCGGAACGTAATAAATAATAACGAAACGATATAATATGTAACGTTATATCAATTCCTGCATAAAATCATTATTTATCGAATTTCTTAAATAGTTATCGACTCTCTTCGTACATGAGAATAGGTACCTATACGATCGCTGCATGCCGCTGAAGGCACTGGAATAGTATAACAATTACCTACTATAAGTACTACAAAATTTATACATTTTATTTGAAAACGCTACTTCATACATCTTCAAAAAATTATTTTTTAAATTAATCAATCCGTTATATTCATGGTATATTCCATTTAATACACAATAATATTGTTTATTATAATTTTGATAATTGGATTTCGTGATATTAAAATAAAATATTATAGACATTTTCAGGGCGGGCCAGGGTGTTTTCAGGGTGAACAATGGCCCGTCCTTGGCGCCGCCACTGATTGCGAATGTCTATATAGTAGGTAATCCTACAGTGGGTATACCTACCAATTTTTCTTTGCAGGATTATCCAATATGCATAGGACCGAAACTAGGGGGGCAGGGAGATAATATTTGCCTCGGGTGGTAAAATTTCAGAAGCGTCAAAATTATATGGACACACTTTAAATTTTTTTCATTACCTATTATACCGCGTGTTCATTCAAAATCGCGTGTGTGAAAACAGTAATAGGTATCTATAATCCAAAAACTGAAAAATGCAACATTTTATTATTTCGATTTTTGAACAAAAAATTATGCATTTACACCCGTGACCGTATCGTCGTATCAAAACCTAACAGGTTTTGAACAATTCCAGAAATTATTTTTACATCGTAGTCCTTACTCCTCATAATACCATTGATAATATACATATTGTATAAAATATACCTAGCTGCTATATTTACATATTGTAATTTGTAAATAATCTAATCTATAACCAAGGTACCACAAGTTTAAAATTCGCACTCAAAAAATATGTCAAGAATTATATATAGTAAGTAGATAATATTATTCGTGATTTGTCATAACCACAAATCCAAAATGTTTAACTTAATTTTTATACTCACCAAAAATTATTTTTTTTTATTTCCTAGTCTTAATATTCGTTTTCAATAAACTGGGTTGAGTCAATTCAATTAATAAATGACCTATATATTACATAACACTACAAATAAGAACACCTATGAATAAGACTATATACCTATACCTATTCGAAGTCTTTATATATATGTTGACCAATACTAAATTAAGTTTATAGTTTAAAAAATACATTTAAAAAACATGTTAATGCTAGTAATAGATTTTTATCAATAAAAAAGCACTATGGATCAAACTTACTCGACAAAATAGATATTAAATTATTTAAATAGGTACGCAATTACTTAAGTAGAATAAACTAAACCATTTTTGGCGTGTAAAAACTATAAGTTACAAATTTCAGATTTGTGATTACAAACAATTATGGATTATACTCTAGCTGCTTATACTGAGTTCCTGAGTGTATTATTTAAAAAAATCTGATGTTTAATAAGAATCGATATTTTAATAATTCATAAAACGTGTAAAAATGCACATATCAAAAATTGGCTACGTTGATCATTATGTTTTCCATAATTTTTTTTTATTAAGTACATCTTTCTACGATATTTTCAATTTGATAAATAAAAAATGCGTAAATAGGTACATGGTTTTTACTTATGATATTGGCACTGAACTATTTTTAAACTACTTAAAAAATATTTTTAAATTGTTGGATTTTTATTTTTCTAAAATGTTATTAAAATTGCATATACAGAACACCTTGAAAACCTTGGGTAAGACGTCAGTAGGAAAAAAATAGGTATGACCTCAAAGTCATATTTTAAGATCTCCGGAAAAACTACTAATATGTATTTGGTAAAAAAAAAAAAGGTTTACGCATTTTTCATTATTATTTGTTTTTTATTTGATATTTTTAACATGGTTGTAAATTGATCAAAATTAAATATGCTATTATGCTAATATAAGTTTTTTGTTGACAATTTGTAGATACGACGTCCTCTTAATAATAAGTAATTATTATTAAATATTATTTAGATATATTTGGTATTTTATTATTACAATATATTATTAAAATTAAATCATTTATTAATTTTACTACATTTTGGTTTCTTTTATTATGTGTAAAAAAATATTAGAAAGTAATTTTATACTTGGTAAATGGTAATATAATTGCCACCACATAATATTGTATGTAGAGTTGTAGCCAGTTTGCCTAAACTATGTTACTCATAAAATGTTATAGAGGACGCCACATCATCCATTTTTATGGGGTTCTAAATAGACAATTTTTTGAAAAATGGTCATTTAACAATTAAAAAATGTTATAATACATTATAAAGTTAATCTTAAAATAGTAGTATGTCGATATCATTTTTTATCAATATTTACTGGATTTGAACCTCTGATCATCAATTTTTGTACACACGTTTAACTGAACGAGACATGCTCCACTCTTCAATGATTACAGGAATAATTGTAGGTACATAAATGCTCAAGTAATAGTATATGATAAAGGATGGGGAATTTTTTTGAATTACCACAGCGCATTTAATGACAGTCAGAAGTCAGAACGGTCTCGGACCGGTAGCAAAAATGTGCTGAAAGCTCCGATACATAACATAATAAAAGTCACTTTATTTTGTACCTAATGGATTGGTCATATAATTCAAGGGGAAATTAACATAGCACTCATAGTTTTGGCAATTCTGCCCTTTTGCTTAAAGCCTCTATCTATAGGTGCCCATTGGGGAGGGAGAGATTCCCCCTTTGGAGAATACCTAACCACCAAAAAAAAGTGATAAATACGTTTATATTTTCAACCAGATTTTCTAATCAATACGTTATTAAAAATAATAATAATAATATTGATAAGAAAAGTTATTACTTATTATGATTTCATTCAAATACCAATTATAGGTAGCGCATATTTGAAATCAAAAATTTAAAATATCGGTATGTAGTCAAAACCTACTTATATAAATTCTTTTAAGACCGATATTTTAAATTGAAATTGAAACCAAAGAAAAAATATAAAACCGGTGCTAGAATCGAAATATTTTTTTTGGTTTCAAGTCCTGGTAATAACTAGGTAATGAAACAATAAATTATCAAAAACAAATTGTATATAATTATTAGGTAATCTTAAAATTCTTAATTTACAAAGAAAAAAAATCTTAATTTAATTTCCTAACAAAATATAAAATGATTTAAAAAATAGTACATATTAGATAAAATGATATATTAATATAATAATAATAATAATAATAACTTAAATGTCTAGTTGTTTCTCATTCAATGTAAGCCAGTCTTTATACTTGGATAAGAGTATATCGTCGGGTTGTACTGTTCTCCATTCATTCACACAAAAGAGTCTGTATGAATCATTACCATATTTGCCAATTCCATACAACTCTATCGGGTATTTCCAATCTTTAGATAAAAATTCAGCTAGAAACCAAATTCGTATTAGAGATGACAAAAATTAATGAATACATTTTTATTCCTAACCTGTGAATCTTTCAATGGTTTTAACCCGGGTCCTTTCCAATCCTAAATTTTTCACAGAAATGAATAAATCATGTGAATCTGCTTTCATTACGGCTTCAGGTGTCGGCCATTTCAATAAAAATTCATGAATCTTTGGAATTGCAAGTTTCGCTAAAAACAATTATTATGTTTTTTTTTTTGTATAAATTTTCATACTTGTTCTTTAAACATTCAGTAATCATTTTATATTTACCGGTAACTTTGGTTAAAAATATCGTAGCAATTAATAATTGCCATGGATTATGAAACAAGTCTTCTTGTATAAGTGCATATGGAGATCTAGGTGGAATCCATTGGCTACCACATGGCATGTCAAAATAATGACTGGTATGAATTGCATTCTGATTTTTTATTAGATTTTTATAGATCAAACCAGGTCGTCTGCAATAATTGGATTTGTGGACATTCTTCTTTGTACGTAGTGGTAAGCTTTTCAACTTGGGAGATTTGACACTATTAGGTTTTTCATTTTCACTGTTAGTTTCCATTTCTATGAACAAAACATTTAAATAAAGAGATTTAATTTTGAGACAGATTCCAACAATTGTCAATGGTAAATATAAGTATTAGCCATTAGGTCTACATTTCAACTAGAAGACTTGATTTACCTAATCCAACATGTGTACCTATAACCATCCATTTTTTAATTATTTAATGTAAATAGGTTTATATACTACTACTGTTTAAATTATACAATACAACAAAAACTCTGGTCAGTAGAGAATGGAAGCATATATAGTAGGATACTGCAGGAGGTAGATATATTGAATTAAAATTTTTTTAATAAAACAATTCTAAGCAGAGCTTCGGTGTAATACATTCTTAATTAATATTAATCAAAAATAATTTGATAAAATTGTTGAAAATTGGTAATTACATCATTATGTATAATAGTAAAATACATACTCAGTAAACATTTCAAATTATTACACCCACCCCTTCCATATTTCCAAAGAAATATTGAAAAAAAATAGTTTATTTAAATTAAAATGTACTGACTTGATGATATATGAGAAAAGAAGATGAATAAAAGTATGGTATTATTTATATAAAATAAAATGCACTCTATTTGATAACAAATTATAACATTTAGATAAAGTAAGAAGTAATAATAGTTAAATAAATAGATGGATTTAGATTGTTCATAATATTAGTCAAAGGGAAAAAAAAAATTTTAATTTAAACATTTTTTTATTTAGCCTCAACACCAATATCCTACTCTGGTGTTCAATATATGTAATATCAGCCCTGATCATAATATAAGGTAAATAGACTTTTAATCTGCAAAAGACATGCTATTTTGTCTCCAAAATAAAACGTCCCCACCCCCTAAAAATAATAAAAATCTGATCTTTCTTATTTTTATTAATTTTATAAATAAAATATTATAATAAATAATAAAATACTTTTATTACTACAAAGTTATCATTTTTAATGATTCGTGCTTTGCATGAATGGGGACTTTATATTATTATAGAAATAAAATATTTGAATTTATAAAATGATTCTTCTTCTCCTTCACCTCTATCACAACTATTTTGGATCAAACAATCTAATCCTGCACATCCACTGAACTCAATCTTCCAAATCCTCTTCAATTACACCCACCCACCATTACATATTTACAAACTCCACCTCTTTTTCAATCTTCCTATTCTCTTTTTCCTTTAATACATATTCCATTTACTAATTTTACTGCATTTGTCTCTTCCCTACTTAAAACATGCCCGAGCCATCTCAATCTTAATCAATATGTCTACTGTTGAAGCTATTCCAGCTATACTATCTCTTATATACTCATTTCTTATTTTATCTTCTCTAGTCACTCCACTCATCCATCTTAACATTCCCACATTTGTAAGCCGAACATTCTGCACATTTCAGCCATGGCTCTAGTTTATAGCGTTGTTGAGTACTGTGCCTCAGTATGGGCAAGAAGTGCCCATCTCACACTCATAAGATTGACATACAACTCAACCGAACAATGAGAATGATATTCGGATGTGTTCAATCAACAAAGCTGCAGTGACTACCAGTACTTTCGAATATAGCTCCACCAGAGGCCTGTAGACACAAAGTAACTACGATTCAGGAAATTCATAATTCATCCAGTCTTCCAATCCATGATGATGTTTATAAGGCGCCAAACAAAATACTTAAATCCAGATATCCTATATGGATGATTCAAAATGTTACAAACACTGTAACAGATTTATGGAATACACATTGAAGGGAAGGAATGGTGCCGAATAATCATCTAAAAAGTGACTCAACCCAATTAGTACCAGGTTTTGAATACCGACGTGGTATATGGACTGCTCTTAACTATATAAGAAATGGTTAGGGAAAATGCAATTATTTATATATATATTATTATATTATATGTAAATGGAGAATGGTGTATTCTTGCAACTGTGGTCAGGTCCAAAATATGAGACATGTAGTAGAAGAATACTCGGAAACTGCTGATAGTTATATATTATATTTATCTTTCTGAACACCAATACCATGCCATATGCAATAAAAAAAAAAAAAAAATTATTTATAATTTGACTTTTTAGCACTATAATATTTATAATTGTCTGAATACATTAACATAGTTAACACTTAAAATGATATAATTTTAAAATTCGAAAACTAAAGATCTAAAGTGTTAAGGTCTAACGAACGCAACAGTCAACAGAAATAGAAATAAATTAGGTTTTTCTCTTACTAAAAACCACATTATCATTATAAACAATTATATACAATATGATTGTATAATGTATATAGACATATTATACACAGAATAAGTTAAATATGTATATTTAGTTTAATTAAACTTATTTTGTGATATACAGTGATATTTAGAAAATTGCTATCCCTGGGCTAACAATTGATTAACCTACCTAAAAAACTTCATTTTTTTTATTGTTTCAGTAACTTATCAAAGAACCTATTCGATATTTATTTTGTTAATAATTTGTTGATGAGAAAACATTTAAAAATATATTACACAGTTGAAAAGTAATCACAATTGCTTGATGGAGCAGTTCCCCAAATACAGCCCTAATACTTACCTAATAATAATTTTTCTTTTTTTTCGGTACACCCATAATATCATACATTCATACCTAAATGTTAGGTCAATTGAAATCCAGTTATGCAAGTCGTACGTTTTAACTGATCCATTTTTGACTTACCTATACTGAATAAGTGAGAGAAATGGAAATATAGCACCCAAAGATCTGATGTTTTATAAATTTCTTTAGTCTAAACAATATTAGATATAAGAAAATATATCGGTCAAATAAACTTGGAGTGTATTTAATGATCGGAAATAATCGAAATTAAAGTTTTTAGATTTGAATATTGCAATAATTTATATTGATAAAGCAATCACTAAAAAAAACGGTTATCAATGTTTTTCTTTGATAACAAACCTTATCGATAATAGACGTGACCAAATCACAGAATTATATATTTACTATATACTACTATATACTACTAAATCAGACATATAAATATATTTATAATATATATTATATAATTAAATATATTAATAATATATTTATAAGTCTATAATTTTGTCATGATAATTTAGATGTATAGAAGAATTTATTCGTTAGCTTTTATGAATAACTAGTCTAAATTGAAGTATTAAAAAAATTAACCATAATTATTGGATCGGATGAACAAATTAACAATGAAACTTTCAAGATTCTGATGGGAATTTAATACATTGTTTAGTGATATCCAACACAACAATAAACAATTAAATGTTTTCGGCAGTACTCAATTTTTTCTATTGGATTAGGCGAGATATTCTATATTTTTAGTTTTTAACAATAAAACAAGTACAATTAATAATTATGCAAATAAAATGTACAGTTCATAGTTCCATCTCAAGGAATATAACATAACATATTACTAAAATTAAAAACAAAAATAGAATACATTTCTAAAGTAATTTATGTAAAACTAAAAATAAAATCCATTATCATTTCTATAACTTAATGAGTTGACAATAACATTGTTATTAAAATTAATATTCAGCACTCGCTCATTAAAACCTGGCTATACAGAAAACAATCCGTCATGGTAGAAAAGTGATAAAGTTGTACTTAATATGTAAAATTACATCATTCCCATCACAAAGAAAGTGGTCTATAACGGCAGAACAATAATAGGTGGTACTGTTGTACAAAATTGTACATGAGCAGCTAGAGCGATAAATTAATATTCAAATCCAAATGAGTTGTTAGAAACAGAATTAGCAATTCTATTAACTGAACAAGTGAGGAAATAAGTTTTATAATTTTATTGTATTAATTTTATGCACCCAGTTTCGTTGTTAAGGGCAAGTAGTAGAAGAAATCTCTCCTTGTCAGAATTTTATATATTAATGTCAATAAAAAAAAAGTAAATAATAAAGTTAAGAGAAGAGTGTAGGAACTAGGAACTGAGTACTGATAATAAAATGTCATTAGACTGCTCACAATAATGTTGCATTCTGTGTATTGGACAGACCTTTAGTTATATTTTGTATGATTTTTCATTACAATAGTCATAACGTGATAGAAAAAATGTCATGTGTTTTTATATTCAAATTTTTCATCAATATATAGCTTTTGTTAAATGTAATTGACTATAATCACACTAAAAATAATTTACTTTTAAAATACCAAAGTATCTAACATAACATACTAGGATTACGTTATAGGTATAAGTAAATTAAAAAGTAAAAATTTAGTCAACCATATTGTTGAAAAACAATAAAAATATAAAAAATAATAATAATGCATTTTATTGAATATAAGTTTCATAGGATAACAGTAAAACAATAATTATAATTATATAATAATTTTAAATCATACCATAGCAAAAAAGCTACTGGAAAACATGAATAAAAGGGTTTGTTAATATTTATCTGCAAAACAAAAATTAAAAATACAACAACAAAGAATTATTTCAAAATGTTAACACAAAGTACATACAATATCGATAATAAAATTACTTATGTTTATGTGTCTTGGGTATCTTGCTTATCTACCATCACAAAATCATTGCCAGTATGGGACTGCTGACTACTTGATTCTGTGTCAGTTGAAGAGGAATCTTCAGAACATCTATTTATAAAAATTAAAATAATTACAATAATACTATTTTGCTGACAGTGCCCTAGAAACATATTTTTTTTAGTCGGTTGAAAGATTTTTAACTTTGTAATTTGTGTGTATAAAATTATTTACTTTGGATTTTTGAATTGTCCAGATTCTGTGTCAAATACAGTATTGTCATGTTGAATCGTTTCAGTTTCGGGAACCTTTTCATCAATTTCAGATTCTGAAGATTTTTTTTCCTCATCACAATCATCTAGTTTTTTATCATCATCATCCTCATCGTCTGATAATTTGTCCTTTTTCTTCTTTCCTTTTTTGGAACTCTTTTTATAGAATACACTATACTATAATATGGACAATATAGATTATACTTTTTTATTTAATATTTACTACGAATAATGATTCAATTATTAACATACTGTATAAATAGGCCAAAATGAAGCAAAGAAGCCTACATCTTCTGTTAAATTTGGGAATAGCCAAAAATGTAATTTGCCTGTTGTTAATATCCAAAGCAAACTGAATATGACTAATCTAAGAATGGCCAAAATAATAATGAATATAAGAAAACCTGCCGCTGCTATGCTTAAGTACTGTACACCCATTCTATAAAAATATAAATTAATAAGTACACAAGTTAGGTAATTCTAATTATTCAAAGTAATTAATGTAAAATATTTTATCAATTTGTTAGGCTGATTTTAATAAGAAAAGAATATAACAAACCTCACTTGCGGTGGCCATAATGGAAATAAACATATTCCAATTCCACCAAATACAATAAAAGTTCCTATTACCCAATAATAAAATGGAATAGGATCATAGATCCACACATATGCATCCAAACTGTCAACAAATGCTTGTTCCATGTGCATTTCCAAACGTATTTTACGACTTTTCTTTTTACGTTCAATCTGTTAACAAACAAATATTTTGTAATTACTTAAGTTTAATATTACATGTTAGTTACTTTAGTTACGAGCTATACTATCTTTAAATGATAATAATGTTGATATTTGGCCTCAATTATTTTGATTTGTTATAATAGTTTATTTGTTTACCATTATATATTATTATTGTTATAATTTTTTTTAGGTATATTCTTAACATTAATTGTATCATGCTTATTGTTAAAAACCGTTTGAGGTTTATATATATATAAATAAATCAAATATAATTCAACTAGTTATTATCCATTAAAACATGAGTGGGCTGTTTTATTAAAAAATGCATAGATTATTTTAAGCCCAGTACACATAGTCATCAGTATACAATCAAATAAAAAATAAAGGGGGTTTTTATATGAAAACTAGTGTGGTATCCCCAGAAAATACATTTAAGTATCATGTATTCTTCCCAAATTATAATTATATTATTAAAAATTAAATCTGTACATCAAAAACGATTGTACTTATTTAACAAAAAATATAAAAAATATTTTTAGTATTATGAGTCAATAATACTTTATTTACTATCCACCGTCAGTCTTCTGAATATATCATAGTCACATATTTTTGTTTATAGGTATTCTATTTTTAATTTGTATTTGGCTTATTTATTGTTGCTTAAGCTGTCTAGGAGTCTCAGATTTATCAGTATAAAATGCTTAATTTGCCATACCTGGCTCTTCCTTCTGAAAATACTTTTAGAGCAAAGCTAGTATTTTTATAATATTATTTATTTATTTAATTTAAAATTAAAGTGAGTCCAAACTTGGACTATTTTATTAGTCTATTTAAATTCGAGGAACGTTGAAAAAAGATTATGAACTTTTTTTGCTTATATAATAATATTTCAAAGTTCGGTTTGGTTTGGATTTGATAACAAAATGTTGAGTTTTGACTCACCTCTAATATACCTATAGAATTAAAAAATGTAGGCATAAACAAATTTAACATAATATAATTTATCTAGGTAATTAAATCTATGTAAAGTTGATTTAAATTAAAATGCACCTAATCAAATATTACTTTAATAGTTCAATGCATACCAATATATTACATACAATATAATAAAATTAACATAATTGAATAAAATAGATTGTGGCTGACTAAATGAAATGTGATCTAAAATAATGGTTGGGTAGTTATATGTTATTTATATATATAATTTTGGATTTGGATGTCAATATGACAAATCATATATTTGCATATTTATAATTAGATATGTAGATACTTGCCTATACCTACATTCTACCTTCATTAAATAGGTAAACAAATTTTACATACACTTACATACACTTAGAAACTGTTTCAAACCACGATACTTCTGTTGATTCCATGGGTGAAATTAATGATGATGAAGACTTTCAATTAGATACTTCAAATTATCTATAACTTTTTAATCAATGTGAATTAAATGATTTGGTACGTGACTAAAGAGGGAGGAGCTGAAATAATAGACCCAAGACTCAAAGAGAAAAATTTACTTGCACAAGATACTACATTTTATTGGTAGGTACAGAAATCGTGAAATAGAATTTAAACAATATTTTTCAAAAGAAGGTCCACTTGTATTTCGTAATAATATTTCTAGGCTAATTGAACAATTAGGGAAAGATTACGATAGAAATGAGTGGAGATTATTTAAAGATTCGCCAAAAAAGTCTTAAAGGTGTTTTACTACATAATGGAAACCAATTAGTGTCTATTCTGTATGTTTAAAGGAAACATGTAAACTTGCAATTACTACTAGAAAAAAAATAATATTTGTTTCATAAATGGATTATATGCAGCGATTTAAAAGTTTTGGGAATGTTATTAGGTCAAGAAGGTTATACAAAGTTTCCTTGTTTTTATGCGAGTGGGACAGCAGAAATCGCATTTAACATTGGACTGTGAATCATTGGCCTAAAAGACAAAACTTAGAACCAGGAACTAAAAATATAATACGTAATAATTTAGTTGAACCACAAAAAAATCTTACTACATCTGCTACATATAAAGTTATATATAATGAAACGATTTGTTTGGGCATTTGATAAAAATGGACTTTGTTCTCAATATCTCTGCAATAAATTTTCTATTTTATTGGAAGCAAAGGTATATTTGATGGACCACAAATCAGAAAACTAATGAAAGATACTACTTTTCAAAATAGTATGATCAATGTTGAAAAAAGTGCATGGATAAGTTTTAAAAATGTGGTATCAAAATGTTTAGGTAATACAAAAGATCCAGATTATAAATCAATGTAGCAGATTTAATGGAAAATTCCCGACTACTGAGTTATGAGCATAAAATTATATTTTTTAAACTCACATATTTTACATAAATTTGGGTTCATTAAGTGAAAAACAAGGTAAGCGTTTTCACTAAGACATCAAAGAGATGGAAAGACAATATCAAGATCAATGAAATGTACCTAAGTACGATACCCGAATACTGCTGGTGTTTAAAACGTGAAACTGAAAAAACAACTATAAAAGAAAATTGAATACATTTAGTTCTCACAATCCTGCAAAAAAGAAAACGGAAAAAAACCTACTTGAATAAGTATTTTTTTTTTATACTTCTAGTTTAATTGAGCTTAAAAAATATTTTTAAATAAGTATGTATAATAATATTTTGTAGGTATTTCATTATAATATAACTAGGACAATTAAAAATATTTCAATTATAATAATAACGTTTATTGTTCTAATGTAAATATTCTCCTCATATGTACCTATACCTAAATTGTAAAAAAAAATGACATGATAGAGACAAACTGATTTCAAATTTGAACTCAGCATGCCAAAATCTATAAAAGTCAGGTATTATAATACAAACAAAACAATATATATAAGAGGCGTATTCGAAAAGTAAGGGCCGTTCGCTTATATTTCAAAATCGACAAGTCGTAACACATTTAAACTTGTACATATCTGTACGTGCACTACTCGTGCAACTATTTCAGGTGTTGTTTTGATTCA